>JARKHS020009282.1:0-106855 GCA_030143305.2 Amblyomma americanum | reverse complement strand
CAGGCTGCTCTGCAATGGAGAATGCCATTGCTGGCGTACTTGACCGTATGATCGGTACGTTCAGTCATGCAATATCACATGTAATTTCCGCGCAGGCTGCTCTGATGTGGAGAATTCCATTGCTGTTGTAGTTGAGTGCATGATCGGTACGTTCGGTGATCTTATATCAGAAGTAATTTCCGCGCAGGCTGCTTTGCCGTGGAGAAGGCCATTGCAGGTGTACTTCACCGGATGATCAGTACTTTCAGTGATGCAATATCACAAGTAATTTCCGCGCAGGCTGCTCTTCCGTGGAGAAGGCTGTTTCTGGTATACTTGACTGCTTGATCGATACGTTCAGTGATGCATTTCCACAAGTCATTTCCGCGCAGGCTGCTCTGCTGTGGAGAAGGCCATTGCTGGTGTACTTGACCGCATGATCAGTATACGTTCAGTGATGCAATGTCAAAAGTAATTTCCGCGCAGGCTGCTCTGCAGTGAAGGCTGTTGCTAGTATACTTGACCGCCTGATCGGTACGTTCGGTGATGTTATATCTGAAGTAATTTCGGCGCCGGGTGCTCTGCCGTGGAGAATGCCATTGCTGGTGTATTGACCGTATGATCGGTAAGTTCAGTGATGCAATATCACAAGTAATTTCCGCGGAGGCTGCTCTGCAGTGGAGAAGGCCATTGCTGGTGTACTTGACCGTATGATCGGTACGTTCAGTGATGCAATATCACAAGTAACTTCCGCGCAGGCTGCTCTGCAGTGGAGAATGCCATTGCTGGCGTACCTGACCGCATGATCGGTACGTTCAGTGATGCAATATCACAAGTAATTTCCGCGCAGGCTGTTCTGCTGTGGAGAAGGCCATTGCTGGTGTACTTGACCGCATGATCAGTATACGTTCAGTGATGCATTATCAAAAGTAATTTCCGCGCAGGCTGCTCTGCTGTGGAGAAGGCTGTTGCTGGTATACTTGACTGCATAATCGGTACGTTCAGTGATGCAATATCACAAGTAATTTCCGCGCAGGCTTGTCTGCAGTGGAGAATGCCATTGGTGGTGTACTTGACCAAATGATCGGTACGTTCAGTGATGCAATATCACAAGTAATTTCCGCGCAGGCTGCTCTGCTGTGGAGAAGGCCATTGCTGGTGTACTTGACCGCATGATCAGTACACTCAGTGAAGCAATATCAGAAGTAATTTCCACGCAGGCTGCTCTGCTGTGGAGAAGGCTGTTGCTGGTATACTTGACTGCATAATCGGTACGTTCAGTGATGCAATATCAGAAGTAATTTCCGCGCAGGCTGCTCTCCAGTAGAGAATGCCACTGCTGGTGTACTTGACCGTATGATCGGTACGTTCAGTGATGCAATACCACAAGTAATTTCCGCGCAGGCTGCTCTGCAGTGGAGAATGCCATTGCTGGTGTAGTTGACCGTATGATCGGTACGTTCAGTGATGGAATATCACAAGTAATGTCCGCGCAGGCTGCTCTGCAGTGGAGAATGCCATTGCTGGTGTACTTGACCGTATGATCGGTACGTTAGGTGATGCAATATCACAAGTTTTTTCCGCGCAGGCTGCTCTGCAGTGGAGAATGCCATTGCTGGTGTACTTGACCGTATGATTGGTACGTTCAGTGATGCAATTTCACAAGTAATTTCCGCGCAGGCTGCTCTGCAGTGGAGAATGCCATTGCTGGTGTAGTTGACCGTATGATCGGTACGTTCAGTGATGCAATATCACAAGTAATTTCCGCGCAGGCTGCTCTGCAGCGGAGAATGCCATTGCTGGTGTACTTGACCGCATGATCGGTACGTTCAGTGATGCAATATCACAAGTAATTTCCGCGCAGGCTGGTCTGCTTTGGAGAAGGCTTTTGCTGGTATATTTGACTGCATAATCGGTACGTTCAGTGATGCATTTTCACAAGTAATTTCCGCGCAGGCTGCTCTGCTGTGCAGAAGGCCATTGCTGGTGTACTTGACCGCATAATCAGCATACGTTCAGTGATGCAATATCAGAAGTAATTTCTGCGCAGGCTGCTCTGCTGTGGAGAAAGCCATCACTGGTGTACTTAACCGCATGATCAGTAGGTTCAGTGATGCATTATCACAAGTAGTTTCTGCGCAGGCTGCTCTGATGTGGAGAATGCCACTGCTGGTGTATTTGACCTCATGATCAGCACGTTCAATGATGCATTATCACAAGTAATTTCCACGCAGGCTGCTCTGCGGTGAGAAGGCCACTGCTGGTGTACTTGACCGCATGATCAGTACGTTCAGTGATGAGTTATCACAAGTAATTTCCGCGCAGGCTGCTCTGCTGTGGAGAAGGCGATTGCTGGTGTTCTTGACCGCATGATCAGTACGTTCAGTAAAGCAATATCAGAAGCAATTTCCCCGCAGTACGTTCAGTTATGCATTATCACAAGTAATATCCACGCAAACTGCTCTGCAGTGGAGAAGGCTGTTGCTGGTGTACTTGACCGCATGATCAGTACGTTCAGTGATGCAATATCAAAACTAATTTCCGCGCAGGCTGCTCTGCTGTGGAGAAAGCCATCACTGGTGTACTTGACCGCATGATCAGTAGGTTCAGTGATGCATTATCAGAAGTAGTTTCTGCGCAGGCTGCTCTGCAGTGGAGAATGCCACTGCTGGTGTATTTGACCTCATGATCAGCTCGTTCAATGATGCATTATCCCAAGTAATTCCCGCGCAGGCTGCTCTGCGGTGAGAAGGCCACTGCTGGCGTATTTGACCGCATGATCAGTACGTTCAGTGACGCAATATCACAAGTAATTTCCGCGCAGGCTGCTCTGCGGCGCAGAAGGCTGTTGCTGGTGTACTTGACCGCATGATCAGTACGTTCAGTGATTAGTTATCACAAGTAATTTTCGTGCAGGCTGCTCTACAGTGGAGAAGGCAGTTGCTGGTATACTTCACTGCATGATCGGTGCGTTCAGTGATGCATTATCACAAGTAATTTCCGCCCAGGCTGCTCTGCTGTGGAGGAGGCCATTGCTGGTGTACTTGACCGCATGATCAGTACGTTCAGTGATGCAATATCAGAAGTAATTTCCCCGTAGGCTGCTCTGGAGTGGAGAAGGCTGTTGCTGGTATACTTGACTGCATGGTGGGTGCGTTCAGTGATGCATTATCACAAGTAATATCCGCGCAGGCTGCTGTGCAGTGGAGAAGGCTGTTGCTGGTATACTTGACTGCTTGATCGGTACGTTCATTGATGCAATATCACAAGTAATTTCCGCGCAGGCTGCTCTGCAGTGGAGAATGCCATTGCTGGTGTACCTGACCGCATGATCGGTACGTTCAGTGATGCAATATCACAAGTAATTTCCGCGCAGGCTGCTCTGCAGTGGAGAATTCCATTACTGGTGTACGTGACCGCATGATCGGCACGTTCAGTGATGCAATATCACAAGTAATTTCCGCGCAGGCTGTTCTGCAGTGGAAAACGCCATTGCTGCTCTAGTTGACCGTATGATCGGTACGTTCAGTGATGCAATATCACAAGTAATTTCCGCGCAGGCTGCTCTGCTGTGGAGAAGGCCATTGCTGGTGTACATAACCGCATGATCAGTACGTTCAGTGATGCAATATCAGAAGTAATTTCCGCGCAGGCTGCTCTGCTGTGGAGAAGGCTGTTGCTGGTATACTTGACTGCATAATCGGTACGTTCACTGATGCATTATCACAAGTAATTTCCGCGCGGGCTGCTCTGCAGTGAAGGCTGTTGCTCGTGTACTTGACCTCATGATCGGTACGTTCGGTGATGTTATATCTGAAGTTATTTTTGGTGCGGGCTGCTCTGCCGTGGAGAATGTCATTGCTGGTGTACTTGACCGTATGATCAGTACGTTTAGTGATGCAATATCACAAGTAAATTCAGCGCAGGCTGCTCTGCAGTGGAGAATGCCATTGCTGGAGTACTTGACCGTATGATCGGTACGTTCAGTGATGCAATATCACAAGTAATTTCCGCGAAGGGTGCTCTGCAGTGGAGAATGCTATTGGTGGTGTACTTGACCGAATGATCGGAACGTTCAGTGATGCAATATCACAAGTAAATTCCGCGCAGGCTGCTCTGCAGTGGAGAAGGCCATTGCTGGTGTACTTGACCGTATGATCGGTACGTTCAGTGATGCAATATCACAAGTAATTTCCGCGCAGGCTGCTCTGCAGTGGAGAATGCCATTGCTGGTGTACTTGACCGCATGATCGGTACGTTCAGTGATGCAATATCACAAGTAATTTCCGCGCAGGCTGCTCTGCTGTGGAGAAGGCCATTGCTGGTGTACTTGACCGCATGATCAGTATACGTTCAGTGATGCATTATCAAAAGTAATTTCCGCGCAGGCTGCTCTGCTGTGGAGAAGGCTGTTGCTGGTATACTTGACTGCATAATCGGTACGTTCAGTGATGCAATATCACAAGTAATTTCCGCGCAGGCTTGCTCTGCAGTGGAGAATGCCATTGGTGGTGTACTTGACCGAATGATCGGTACGTTCAGTGATGCAATATCACAAGTAATTTCCGCGCAGGCTGCTCTGCTGTGGAGAAGGCCATTGCTGGTGTACTTGACCGCATGATCAGTACACTCAGTGAAGCAATATCAGAAGTAATTTCCACGCAGGCTGCTCTGCTGTGGAGAAGGCTGTTGCTGGTATACTTGACTGCATAATCGGTACGTTCAGTGATGCAATATCAGAAGTAATTTCCGCGCAGGCTGCTCTCCAGTAGAGAATGCCATTGCTGGTGTAGTTGACCGTATGATCGGTACGTTCAGTGATGGAATATCACAAGTAATGTCCGCGCAGGCTGCTCTGCAGTGGAGAATGCCATTGCTGGTGTACTTGACCGTATGATCGGTACGTTAGGTGATGCAATATCACAAGTTTTTTCCGCGCAGGCTGCTCTGCAGTGGAGAATGCCATTGCTGGTGTACTTGACCGTATGATTGGTACGTTCAGTGATGCAATTTCACAAGTAATTTCCGCGCAGGCTGCTCTGCAGTGGAGAATGCCATTGCTGGTGTAGTTGACCGTATGATCGGTACGTTCAGTGATGCAATATCACAAGTAATTTCCGCGCAGGCTGCTCTGCAGCGGAGAATGCCATTGCTGGTGTACTTGACCGCATGATCGGTACGTTCAGTGATGCAATATCACAAGTAATTTCCGCGCAGGCTGGTCTGCTTTGGAGAAGGCTTTTGCTGGTATATTTGACTGCATAATCGGTACGTTCAGTGATGCATTTTCACAAGTAATTTCCGCGCAGGCTGCTCTGCTGTGCAGAAGGCCATTGCTGGTGTACTTGACCGCATAATCAGCATACGTTCAGTGATGCAATATCAGAAGTAATTTCTGCGCAGGCTGCTCTGCTGTGGAGAAAGCCATCACTGGTGTACTTAACCGCATGATCAGTAGGTTCAGTGATGCATTATCACAAGTAGTTTCTGCGCAGGCTGCTCTGATGTGGAGAATGCCACTGCTGGTGTATTTGACCTCATGATCAGCACGTTCAATGATGCATTATCACAAGTAATTTCCACGCAGGCTGCTCTGCGGTGAGAAGGCCACTGCTGGTGTACTTGACCGCATGATCAGTACGTTCAGTGATGAGTTATCACAAGTAATTTCCGCGCAGGCTGCTCTGCTGTGGAGAAGGCGATTGCTGGTGTTCTTGACCGCATGATCAGTACGTTCAGTAAAGCAATATCAGAAGCAATTTCCCCGCAGTACGTTCAGTTATGCATTATCACAAGTAATATCCACGCAAACTGCTCTGCAGTGGAGAAGGCTGTTGCTGGTGTACTTGACCGCATGATCAGTACGTTCAGTGATGCAATATCAAAACTAATTTCCGCGCAGGCTGCTCTGCTGTGGAGAAAGCCATCACTGGTGTACTTGACCGCATGATCAGTAGGTTCAGTGATGCATTATCAGAAGTAGTTTCTGCGCAGGCTGCTCTGCAGTGGAGAATGCCACTGCTGGTGTATTTGACCTCATGATCAGCTCGTTCAATGATGCATTATCCCAAGTAATTCCCGCGCAGGCTGCTCTGCGGTGAGAAGGCCACTGCTGGCGTATTTGACCGCATGATCAGTACGTTCAGTGACGCAATATCACAAGTAATTTCCGCGCAGGCTGCTCTGCGGCGCAGAAGGCTGTTGCTGGTGTACTTGACCGCATGATCAGTACGTTCAGTGATTAGTTATCACAAGTAATTTTCGTGCAGGCTGCTCTACAGTGGAGAAGGCAGTTGCTGGTATACTTCACTGCATGATCGGTGCGTTCAGTGATGCATTATCACAAGTAATTTCCGCCCAGGCTGCTCTGCTGTGGAGGAGGCCATTGCTGGTGTACTTGACCGCATGATCAGTACGTTCAGTGATGCAATATCAGAAGTAATTTCCCCGTAGGCTGCTCTGGAGTGGAGAAGGCTGTTGCTGGTATACTTGACTGCATGGTGGGTGCGTTCAGTGATGCATTATCACAAGTAATATCCGCGCAGGCTGCTGTGCAGTGGAGAAGGCTGTTGCTGGTATACTTGACTGCTTGATCGGTACGTTCATTGATGCAATATCACAAGTAATTTCCGCGCAGGCTGCTCTGCAGTGGAGAATGCCATTGCTGGTGTACCTGACCGCATGATCGGTACGTTCAGTGATGCAATATCACAAGTAATTTCCGCGCAGGCTGCTCTGCAGTGGAGAATTCCATTACTGGTGTACGTGACCGCATGATCGGCACGTTCAGTGATGCAATATCACAAGTAATTTCCGCGCAGGCTGTTCTGCAGTGGAAAACGCCATTGCTGCTCTAGTTGACCGTATGATCGGTACGTTCAGTGATGCAATATCACAAGTAATTTCCGCGCAGGCTGCTCTGCTGTGGAGAAGGCCATTGCTGGTGTACATAACCGCATGATCAGTACGTTCAGTGATGCAATATCAGAAGTAATTTCCGCGCAGGCTGCTCTGCTGTGGAGAAGGCTGTTGCTGGTATACTTGACTGCATAATCGGTACGTTCACTGATGCATTATCACAAGTAATTTCCGCGCGGGCTGCTCTGCAGTGAAGGCTGTTGCTCGTGTACTTGACCTCATGATCGGTACGTTCGGTGATGTTATATCTGAAGTTATTTTTGGTGCGGGCTGCTCTGCCGTGGAGAATGTCATTGCTGGTGTACTTGACCGTATGATCAGTACGTTTAGTGATGCAATATCACAAGTAAATTCAGCGCAGGCTGCTCTGCAGTGGAGAATGCCATTGCTGGAGTACTTGACCGTATGATCGGTACGTTCAGTGATGCAATATCACAAGTAATTTCCGCGAAGGGTGCTCTGCAGTGGAGAATGCTATTGGTGGTGTACTTGACCGAATGATCGGAACGTTCAGTGATGCAATATCACAAGTAAATTCCGCGCAGGCTGCTCTGCAGTGGAGAATGCCATTGCTGGTGTACTTGACCGCATGATCGGTAGGTTCAGTGATGCAATATCACAAGTAATTTCCGCGCAGGCTGCTCTGCAGTGGAGAATGCCTATGCTGGTGTACTTTAACGTAGGATCGGTACGTTCAGTGATGCAATATCACAAGTAATTTCCGCGCAGGCTGCTCTGCAATGGAGAATGCCATTGCTGGCGTACTTGACCGTATGATCGGTACGTTCAGTGATGCAATATCACATGTAATTTCCGCGCAGGCTGCTCTGATGTGGAGAATTCCATTGCTGTTGTAGTTGAGTGCATGATCGGTACGTTCGGTGATCTTATATCAGAAGTAATTTCCGCGCAGGCTGCTTTGCCGTGGAGAAGGCCATTGCAGGTGTACTTCACCGGATGATCAGTACTTTCAGTGATGCAATATCACAAGTAATTTCCGCGCAGGCTGCTCTGCCGTGGAGAAGGCTGTTTGTGGTATACTTGACTGCTTGATCGATACGTTCAGTGATGCATTTCCACAAGTCATTTCCGCGCAGGCTGCTCTGCTGTGGAGAAGGCCATTGCTGGTGTACTTGACCGCATGATCAGTATACGTTCAGTGATGCAATATCAAAAGTAATTTCCGCGCAGGCTGCTCTGCAGTGAAGGCTGTTGCTCGTATACTTGACCGCCTGATCGGTACGTTCGGTGATGTTATATCTGAAGTAATTTCGGCGCCGGGTGCTCTGCCGTGGAGAATGCCATTGCTGGTGTATTGACCGTATGATCGGTACGTTCAGTGATGCAATATCACAAGTAATTTCCGCGGAGGCTGCTCTGCAGTGGAGAAGGCCATTGCTGGTGTACTTGACCGTATGATCGGTACGTTCAGTGATGCAATATCACAAGTAATTTCCGCGCAGGCTGCTCTGCAGTGGAGAATGCCATTGCTGGCGTACCTGACCGCATGATCGGTACGTTCAGTGATGCAATATCACAAGTAATTTCCGCGCAGGCTGTTCTGCTGTGGAGAAGGCCATTGCTGGTGTACTTGACCGCATGATCAGTATACGTTCAGTGATGCATTATCAAAAGTAATTTCCGCGCAGGCTGCTCTGCTGTGGAGAAGGCTGTTGCTGGTATTTTTGACTGCATAATCGGTACGTTCAGTGATGCAATATCACAAGTAATTTCCGCGCAGGCTTGTCTGCAGTGGAGAATGCCATTGGTGGTGTACTTGACCGAATGATCGGTACGTTCAGTGATGCAATATCACAAGTAATTTGCGCGCAGGCTGCTCTGCAGTGGAGAATGCTATTGCTGGTGTACTTGACCGCATGATCGGTACGTTCAGTGATGCAATATCACAAGTAATTTCCGCGCGGGCTGCTCTGCAGTGAAGGCTGTTGCTCGTATACTTGACCTCATGATCGGTACGTTCGGTGATGTTATATCTGAAGTTATTTTTGGTGCGGGCTGCTCTGCCGTGGAGAATGTCATTGCTGGTGTACTTGACCGTATGATCGGTACGTTCAGTGATGCAATATCACAAGTAAATTCAGCGCAGGCTGCTCTGCAGTGGAGAATGCCATTGCTGGAGTACTTGACCGTATGATCGGTACGTTCAGTGATGCAATATCACAAGTAATTTCCGCGAAGGGTGCTCTGCAGTGGAGAATGCTATTGGTGGTGTACTAACCGAATGATCGGTACGTTCAGTGATGCAATATCACAAGTAAATTCCGCGCAGGCTGCTCTGCAGTGGAGAATGCCATTGCTGGTGTACTTGTCCGCATGATCGGTAGGTTCAGTGATGCAATATCACAAGTAATTTCCGCGCAGGCTGCTCTGCAGTGGAGAATGCCTATGCTGGTGTACTTTAACGTATGATCGGTACGTTCAGTGATGCAATATCACAAGTAATTTCCGCGCAGGCTGCTCTGCAATGGAGAATGCCATTGCTGGCGTACTTGACCGTATGATCGGTACGTTCAGTCATGCAATATCACATGTAATTTCCGCGCAGGCTGCTCTGATGTGGAGAATTCCATTGCTGTTGTAGTTGAGTGCATGATCGGTACGTTCGGTGATCTTATATCAGAAGTAATTTCCGCGCAGGCTGCTTTGCCGTGGAGAAGGCCATTGCAGGTGTACTTCACCGGATGATCAGTACTTTCAGTGATGCAATATCACAAGTAATTTCCGCGCAGGCTGCTCTTCCGTGGAGAAGGCTGTTTCTGGTATACTTGACTGCTTGATCGATACGTTCAGTGATGCATTTCCACAAGTCATTTCCGCGCAGGCTGCTCTGCTGTGGAGAAGGCCATTGCTGGTGTACTTGACCGCATGATCAGTATACGTTCAGTGATGCAATGTCAAAAGTAATTTCCGCGCAGGCTGCTCTGCAGTGAAGGCTGTTGCTAGTATACTTGACCGCCTGATCGGTACGTTCGGTGATGTTATATCTGAAGTAATTTCGGCGCCGGGTGCTCTGCCGTGGAGAATGCCATTGCTGGTGTATTGACCGTATGATCGGTAAGTTCAGTGATGCAATATCACAAGTAATTTCCGCGGAGGCTGCTCTGCAGTGGAGAAGGCCATTGCTGGTGTACTTGACCGTATGATCGGTACGTTCAGTGATGCAATATCACAAGTAACTTCCGCGCAGGCTGCTCTGCAGTGGAGAATGCCATTGCTGGCGTACCTGACCGCATGATCGGTACGTTCAGTGATGCAATATCACAAGTAATTTCCGCGCAGGCTGTTCTGCTGTGGAGAAGGCCATTGCTGGTGTACTTGACCGCATGATCAGTATACGTTCAGTGATGCATTATCAAAAGTAATTTCCGCGCAGGCTGCTCTGCTGTGGAGAAGGCTGTTGCTGGTATACTTGACTGCATAATCGGTACGTTCAGTGATGCAATATCACAAGTAATTTCCGCGCAGGCTTGTCTGCAGTGGAGAATGCCATTGGTGGTGTACTTGACCAAATGATCGGTACGTTCAGTGATGCAATATCACAAGTAATTTCCGCGCAGGCTGCTCTGCTGTGGAGAAGGCCATTGCTGGTGTACTTGACCGCATGATCAGTACACTCAGTGAAGCAATATCAGAAGTAATTTCCACGCAGGCTGCTCTGCTGTGGAGAAGGCTGTTGCTGGTATACTTGACTGCATAATCGGTACGTTCAGTGATGCAATATCAGAAGTAATTTCCGCGCAGGCTGCTCTCCAGTAGAGAATGCCACTGCTGGTGTACTTGACCGTATGATCGGTACGTTCAGTGATGCAATACCACAAGTAATTTCCGCGCAGGCTGCTCTGCAGTGGAGAATGCCATTGCTGGTGTAGTTGACCGTATGATCGGTACGTTCAGTGATGGAATATCACAAGTAATGTCCGCGCAGGCTGCTCTGCAGTGGAGAATGCCATTGCTGGTGTACTTGACCGTATGATCGGTACGTTAGGTGATGCAATATCACAAGTTTTTTCCGCGCAGGCTGCTCTGCAGTGGAGAATGCCATTGCTGGTGTACTTGACCGTATGATTGGTACGTTCAGTGATGCAATTTCACAAGTAATTTCCGCGCAGGCTGCTCTGCAGTGGAGAATGCCATTGCTGGTGTAGTTGACCGTATGATCGGTACGTTCAGTGATGCAATATCACAAGTAATTTCCGCGCAGGCTGCTCTGCAGCGGAGAATGCCATTGCTGGTGTACTTGACCGCATGATCGGTACGTTCAGTGATGCAATATCACAAGTAATTTCCGCGCAGGCTGGTCTGCTTTGGAGAAGGCTTTTGCTGGTATATTTGACTGCATAATCGGTACGTTCAGTGATGCATTTTCACAAGTAATTTCCGCGCAGGCTGCTCTGCTGTGCAGAAGGCCATTGCTGGTGTACTTGACCGCATAATCAGCATACGTTCAGTGATGCAATATCAGAAGTAATTTCTGCGCAGGCTGCTCTGCTGTGGAGAAAGCCATCACTGGTGTACTTAACCGCATGATCAGTAGGTTCAGTGATGCATTATCACAAGTAGTTTCTGCGCAGGCTGCTCTGATGTGGAGAATGCCACTGCTGGTGTATTTGACCTCATGATCAGCACGTTCAATGATGCATTATCACAAGTAATTTCCACGCAGGCTGCTCTGCGGTGAGAAGGCCACTGCTGGTGTACTTGACCGCATGATCAGTACGTTCAGTGATGAGTTATCACAAGTAATTTCCGCGCAGGCTGCTCTGCTGTGGAGAAGGCGATTGCTGGTGTTCTTGACCGCATGATCAGTACGTTCAGTAAAGCAATATCAGAAGCAATTTCCCCGCAGTACGTTCAGTTATGCATTATCACAAGTAATATCCACGCAAACTGCTCTGCAGTGGAGAAGGCTGTTGCTGGTGTACTTGACCGCATGATCAGTACGTTCAGTGATGCAATATCAAAACTAATTTCCGCGCAGGCTGCTCTGCTGTGGAGAAAGCCATCACTGGTGTACTTGACCGCATGATCAGTAGGTTCAGTGATGCATTATCAGAAGTAGTTTCTGCGCAGGCTGCTCTGCAGTGGAGAATGCCACGGCTGGTGTATTTGACCTCATGATCAGCTCGTTCAATGATGCATTATCCCAAGTAATTCCCGCGCAGGCTGCTCTGCGGTGAGAAGGCCACTGCTGGCGTATTTGACCGCATGATCAGTACGTTCAGTGACGCAATATCACAAGTAATTTCCGCGCAGGCTGCTCTGCGGCGCAGAAGGCTGTTGCTGGTGTACTTGACCGCATGATCAGTACGTTCAGTGATTAGTTATCACAAGTAATTTTCGTGCAGGCTGCTCTACAGTGGAGAAGGCAGTTGCTGGTATACTTCACTGCATGATCGGTGCGTTCAGTGATGCATTATCACAAGTAATTTCCGCCCAGGCTGCTCTGCTGTGGAGGAGGCCATTGCTGGTGTACTTGACCGCATGATCAGTACGTTCAGTGATGCAATATCAGAAGTAATTTCCCCGTAGGCTGCTCTGGAGTGGAGAAGGCTGTTGCTGGTATACTTGACTGCATGGTGGGTGCGTTCAGTGATGCATTATCACAAGTAATATCCGCGCAGGCTGCTGTGCAGTGGAGAAGGCTGTTGCTGGTATACTTGACTGCTTGATCGGTACGTTCATTGATGCAATATCACAAGTAATTTCCGCGCAGGCTGCTCTGCAGTGGAGAATGCCATTGCTGGTGTACCTGACCGCATGATCGGTACGTTCAGTGATGCAATATCACAAGTAATTTCCGCGCAGGCTGCTCTGCAGTGGAGAATTCCATTACTGGTGTACGTGACCGCATGATCGGCACGTTCAGTGATGCAATATCACAAGTAATTTCCGCGCAGGCTGTTCTGCAGTGGAAAACGCCATTGCTGCTCTAGTTGACCGTATGATCGGTACGTTCAGTGATGCAATATCACAAGTAATTTCCGCGCAGGCTGCTCTGCTGTGGAGAAGGCCATTGCTGGTGTACATAACCGCATGATCAGTACGTTCAGTGATGCAATATCAGAAGTAATTTCCGCGCAGGCTGCTCTGCTGTGGAGAAGGCTGTTGCTGGTATACTTGACTGCATAATCGGTACGTTCACTGATGCATTATCACAAGTAATTTCCGCGCGGGCTGCTCTGCAGTGAAGGCTGTTGCTCGTGTACTTGACCTCATGATCGGTACGTTCGGTGATGTTATATCTGAAGTTATTTCGGTGCGGGCTGCTCTGCCGTGGAGAATGTCATTGCTGGTGTACTTGACCGTATGATCGGTACGTTCAGTGATGCAATATCACAAGTAAATTCAGCGCAGGCTGCTCTGCAGTGGAGAATGCCATTGCTGGAGTACTTGACCGTATGATCGGTACGTTCAGTGATGCAATATCACAAGTAATTTCCGCGCAGGGTGCTCTGCAGTGGAGAATGCTATTGGTGGTGTACTTGACCGAATGATCGGTACGTTCAGTGATGCAATATCACAAGTAAATTCCGCGCAGGCTGCTCTGCAGTGGAGAATGCCATTGCTGGTGTACTTGACCGCATGATCGGTAGGTTCAGTGATGCAATCTCACAAGTAATTTCCGCGCAGGCTGCTCTGCAGTGGAGAATGCCATTTCTAGTGTACTTGGCCGCATTATCGGTACGTTCAGTGATGTATTATCACAAGTATTTCCGCGCAGGCTGCTAAGCAGGGGAGAAGGCTGTTGCTCGTATACTTGAGTGCATGATCGGTACGTTCGGTGATGTTATATCAGATGTAATTTCCGCGCAGGCAGCTCTGCCGTGGAGAATGCCATTGCTGGTGTACTTTAACGTATGATCGGTGCGTTCAGTGATGCAATATCACAAGTAATTTCCGCGCAGGCTGCTCTGCAATGGAGAATGCCATTGCTGGCGTACTTGACCGTATGATCGGTACGTTCAGTGATGCAATATCACATGTAATTTCCGCGCAGGCTGCTCTGCAGTGGAGAATTCTATTGCTGGTGTAGTTGACCGTATGATCGGTACGTTCAGTGATGCAATATCACAAGTAACTTCCGCGCAGGCTGCTCTGCAGTGGAGAATGCCATTGCTGTTGTACTTGACCGTATGATCGGTACGTTAGGTGATGCAATATCACAAGTTTTTTCCGCGCAGGCTGCTCTGCAGTGGAGAATGCCATTGGTGGTGTACTTGACCGTATGATCGGTACGTTCAGTGATGCAATATCACAAGTAATTTCAGCGCAGGCTGCTCTGCAGTGGAGAATGCCATTGCGGGTGTAGTTGACCGTATGATCGGTACATTCAGTGATGCAATATCACAAGTAATGTCCGCGCAGGCTGCTCTGCAGTGGAGAATGCCATTGCTGGTGTGCTTGACCGTATGATCGGTACGTTAGGAGATGCAATATCACAATTAATTTCCGCGCAGGCTGCTCTGCAGTGGAGAATGCCATTGCTGGTGTACTTGACCGTGCGATCGGTACGTTCAGTGATGCAATACCACAAGTAATTTCCGCGCAGGCTGCTCTGCAGTGGAGAATGCCATTGCTGGCGTACCTGACCGCATGATCGGTACGTTCAGTGATGCAATATCACAAGTAATTTCCGCGCAGGCTGCTCTGCTGTGGAGAAGGCCATTGCTGGTGTACTTGACCGCATGATCAGTATACGTTCAGTGATGCATTATCAAAAGTAATTTCCGCGCAGGCTGCTCTGCTGTGGAGAAGGCTGTTGCTGGTATACTTGACTGCATAATCGGTATGTTCAGTGATGCAATATCACAAGTAATTTCCGCGCAGGCTTGTCTGCAGTGGAGAATGCCATTGGTGGTGTACTTGACCGAATGATCGGTACGTTCAGTGATGCAATATCACAAGTAATTTGCGCGCAGGCTGCTCTGCAGTGGAGAATGCTATTGCTGGTGTACTTGACCGCATGATCGGTACGTTCAGTGATGCAATATCACAAGTAATTTCCGCGCAGGCTGCTCTGCTGTGGAGAAGGCCATTGCTGGTGTACTTGACCGCATGATCATATACGTTCAGTGATGCATTATCAAAAGTAATTTCCGCGCAGGCTGCTCTGCTGTGGAGAAGGCTGTTGCTGGTATACTTGACTGCATAATCGGTACGTTCAGTGATGCAATATCAGAAGTAATTTCCGCGCAGGCTGCTCTGCAGTGGAGAATGCCATTGCTGGTGTAGTTGACCGTATGATCGGTACGTTCAGTGATGGAATATCACAAGTAGTGTCCGCGCAGGCTGCTCTGCAGTGGAGAATGCCATTGCTGGTGTACTTGACCGTATGATCGGTACGTTAGGTGATACAATATCACAAGTTTTTTCCGCGCAGGCTGCTCTGCAGTGGAGAATGCCATTGCTGGTGTACTTGACCGTATGATCGGTACGTTCAGTGATGCAATTTCACAAGTAATTTCCGCGCAGGCTGCTCTGCAGTGGAGAATGCCATTGCTGGTGTAGTTGACCGTATGATCGGTACGTTCAGTGATGCAATATCACAAGTTTTTTCCGCGCAGGCTGCTCTGCAGTGGAGAATGCCATTGCTGGTGTACTTGACCGCATGATCGGTACGTTCAGTGATGCAATATCACAAGTAATTTCCGCGCAGGCTGCTCTGCTTTGGAGAAGGCTTTTGCTGGTATATTTGACTGCATAATCGGTACGTTCAGTGATTCATTATCACAAGTAATATCCGCGCATTCTGCTCTGCAGTGAAGGCTGTTGCTCGTATACTTGAGTGCATGATAGGTACGCTCAGTGATGCAATATCACAAGTAATTTCCGCGCAGGCTGCTCTGCAGTGGAGGAGGCCATTGCAGGTGTACTTCACCGGATGATCAGTACTTTCAGTGATGCAATATCAGAAGAAATTTCCGCGCAGGCTGCTCTGCAGTGTAGAAGGCTGTTGCTGGTATACTTGACTGCTTGATCGGTACGTTCAGTGATGCATTTTCACAAGTAATTTCCGCGCAGGCTGCTCTGCTGTGCAGAAGGCCATTGCTGGTGCACTTGACCGCATAATCAGTATACGTTCAGTGATGCAATATCAGAAGTAATTTCCGCGCAGGCTGCTCTGCTGTGGAGAAAGCCATCACTGGTGTACTTAACCGCATGATCTGTAGGTTCAGTGATGCATTATCACAAGTAGTTTCTGCGCAGGCTGCTCTGCAGTGGAGAATGCCACTGCTGGTGTATTTGACCTCATGATCAGCACGTTCAATGATGCATTGTCACAAGTAATTTCCACGCAGGCTGCTCTGCGGTGAGAAGGCCACTGCTGGTGTACTTGACCGCATGATCAGTACGTTCAGTGATGAGTTATCACAAGTAATTTCCGCGCAGGCTGCTCTGCTGTGGAGAAGGCGATTGCTGGTGTTCTTGACCGCATGATCAGTACGTTCAGTAAAGCAATATCAGAAGCAATTTCCCCGCAGTACGTTCAGTTATGCATTATCACAAGTAATATCCACGCAAACTGCTCTGCAGTGGAGAAGGCTGTTGCTGGTGTACTTGACCGCATGATCAGTACGTTCAGTGATGCAATATCAGAAGTAATTTCCGCGCAGGCTGCTCTGCTGTGGAGAAAGCCATCACTGGTGTACTTGACCGCATGATCAGTAGGTTCAGTGATGCATTATCACAAGTAGTTTCTGCGCAGGCTGCTCTGCAGTGGAGAATGCCACTGCTGGTGTATTTGACCTCCTGATCAGCTCGTTCAATGATGCATTATCACAAGTAATTCCCGCGCAGGCTGCTCTGCGGTGAGAAGGCCACTGCTGGCGTATTTGACCGCATGATCAGTACGTTCAGTGACGCAATATCACAAGTAATTTCCGCGCAGGCTGCTCTGCGGCGCAGAAGGCTGTTGCTGGTGTACTTGACCGCATGATCAGTACGTTCAGTGATTAGTTATCACAAGTAATTTCCGCCCAGGCTGCTCTGCTGTGGAGAAGGCCATTGCTGGTGTACTTGCCCGCATGATCAGTACGTTCAGTGATGCAATATCAGAAGTAATTTCCCCGTAGGCTGCTCTGGAGTGGAGAAGGCTGTTGCTGGTATACTTGACTGCATGATGGGTGCGTTCAGTGATGCATTATCACAAGTAATATCCGCGCAGGCTGCTGTGCAGTGGAGAAGGCTGTTGCTGGTATACTTGACTGCTTGATCGGTACGTTCAGTGATGCAATATCACCAGTAATTTCCGCGCAGGCTGCTCTGCAGTGGAGAATGCCATTGCTGGTGTACTTGACCGCATGATCGGTACGTTCAGTGATGCAATATCACAAGTAATTTCCGCGCAGGCTGCTCTGCAGTGGAGAATGCCATTACTGGTGTACGTGACGGCATGATCGGTACGTTCAGTGATGCAATATCACAAGTAATTTCCGCGCAGGCTGTTCTGCAGTGGAAAACGCCATTGCTGCTCTAGTTGACCGTATGATCGGTACGTTCAGTGATGCAATATCACAAGTAATTTCCGCGCAGGCTGCTCTGCTGTGGAGAAGGCCATTGCTGGTGTACATAACCGCATGATCAGTACGTTCAGTGATGCAATATGAGAAGTAATTTCCGCGCAGGCTGCTCTGCTGTGGAGAAGGCTGTTGCTGGTATACTTGACTGCATAATCGGTACGTTCACTGATGCATTATCACAAGTAATTTCCGCGCGGGCTGCTCTGCAGTGAAGGCTGTTGCTCGTATACTTGACCTCAAGATCGGTACGTTCGGTGATGTTATATCTGAAGTTATTTCGGTGCGGGCTGCTCTGCCGTGGAGAATGTCATTGCTGGTGTACTTGACCGTATGATCGGTACGTTCAGTGATGCAATATCACAAGTAAATTCAGCGCAGGCTGCTCTGCAGTGGAGAATGCCATCGCTGGAGTACTTGACCGTATGATCGGTACGTTCAGTGATGCAATATCACAAGTAATTTCCGCGCAGGGTGCTCTGCAGTGGAGAATGCTATTGGTGGTGTACTTGACCGAATGATCGGTACGTTCAGTGATGCAATATCACAAGTAAATTCCGCGCAGGCTGCTCTGCAGTGGAGAATGCCATTGCTGGTGTACTTGACCGCATGATCGGTAGGTTCAGTGATGCAATATCACAAGTAATTTCCGCGCAGGCTGCTCTGCAGTGGAGAATGCCATTTCTAGTGTACTTGGCCGTATTATCGGTACGTTCAGTGATGTATTATCACAAGTATTTCCGCGCAGGCTGCTCAGCAGGGGAGAAGGCTGTTGCTCGTATACCTTAGTGCATGATCGGTACGTTCGGTGATGTTGTATCAGATGTAATTTCCGCGCAGGCTGCTCTGCCGTGGAGAATGCCATTGCTGGTGTACTTTAACGTATGATCGGTACGTTCAGTGATGCAATATCACAAGTAATTTCCGCGCAGGCTGCTCTGCAATGGAGAATGCCACTGCTGGCGTACTTGACCGTATGATCGGTACGTTCAGTGATGCAATATCACATGTAATTTCCGCGCAGGCTGCTCTGCAGTGGAGAATTCCATTGCTGGTGTAGTTGACCGTATGATCGGTACGTTCAGTGATGCAATGTCACCAGTAACTTCCGCGCAGGCTGCTCTGCAGTGGAGAATGCCATTGCTGTTGTACTTGACCGTAAGATCGGTACGTTAGGTGATGCAATATCACAAGTTTTTTCCGCGCAGGCTGCTCTGCAGTGGAGAATGCCATTGCTGGTGTACTTGACCGTATGATCGGTACGTTCAGTGATGCAATATCACAAGTAATTTCAGCGCAGGCTGCTCTGCAGTGGAGAATGCCATTGCTGGTGTAGTTGACCGTATGATCGGTACATTCAGTGATGCAATATCACAAGTAATGTCCGCGCAGGCTGCTCTGCAGTGGAGAATGCCATTGCTGGTGTGCTTGACCGTGCGATCGGTACGTTCAGTGATGCAATACCACAAGTAATTTCCGCGCAGGCTGCTCTGCAGTGGAGAATGCCATTGCTGATGTACATGACCGCATGATAGGTACGTTCAGTGATGCAATATCACAAGTAAATTCCGCGCAGGCTGCTCTGCAGGGGAGAAGGCTGTTGCTCGTATACTTGAGTGCATGATCGGTACGTTCGGTGATCTTATATCAGAAGTAATTTCCGCGCAGGCTGCTCTGCCGTGGAGAAGGCCATTGCAGGTGTACCTCACCGGATGATCAGTACTTTCAGTGATGCAATATCACAAGTAATTTCCGCGCAGGCTGCTCTGCTGTGGAGAAGGCTGTTTCTGGTATACTTGACTGCTTGATCGGTACGTTCAGTGATGCATTTCCACAAGTAATTTCCGCGCAGGCTGCTCTGCTGTGGAGAAGGCCATTGCTGGTGTACTTGACCGCATGATCAGTATACGTTCAGTGATGCAATATCAAAAGTAATTTCCGCGCAGGCTGCTCTGCAAAGAAGGCTGTTGCTCGTATACTTGACCGCATGATCGGTACGTTCGGTGATGTTATATCTGAAGTAATTTCGGCGCAGGGTGCTCTGCCGTGGAGAATGCCATTGCTGGTGTATTGACCGTATGATCGGTACGTTCAGTGATGCAATATTACAAGTAATTTCCGCGGAGGCTGCTCTGCAGTGGAGAAGGCCATTGCTGGTGTACTTGACCGCATGATCGGTACGTTCAGTGATGCATTTTCACAAGTAAATTCCGCGCAGGCTGCTCTGCTATGGAGAAAGCCATCACTGGTGTACTTAACCGCATGATCAGTAGGTTCAGTGATGCATTATCACAAGTAGTTTCTGCGCAGGCTGCTCTGCAGTGGAGAATGCCACTGCTGGTGTATTTGACCTCATGATCAGCACGTTCAATGATGCATTATCACAAGTAATTTCCGCGCAGGCTGCTCTGCGGTGAGAAAACCACTGCTGGTGTATTTGACCGCATGATCAGTACGTTCAGTGACGCAATATCACAAGTAATTTCCGAGCAGGCTGCTCTGCGGCAGAGAAGGCTGTTGCTGGTGTACATGACCGCATGATCAGTACGTTCAGTGATGAGTTATCACAAGTAATTTCCGCGCAGGTTGCTCTACAGTGGAGAAGGCAGTTGCTGGTATACTTCACTGCATGATAGGTGCGTTCAGTGATGCATTATCACAAGTAATTTCCGCCCAGGCTGCTCTGCTGTGGAGAAGGCCATTGCTGGTGTACTTGACCGCATGATCACTACGTTCAGTGATGCAATATCAGAAGTAATTTCCCCGTAGGCTGCTCTGCAGTGGAGAAGGCCAATATCACCGCAGGCTGCTCTGCACTGGAGAAGGCCATTGCTGGTGTACTTGACCGCATAATCAGTACGTTCAGTTATGCAATATCATAAATATTTTCCCGCAGGCTGCTGTGCTGTGGAGAAGGCCATTGCTGGTGAACTTGACCGCATGATCAGTATACGTTCAGTGATGCAATTTCAGAATTAAATTCCGCGCAGGCTGATCTGCTGTGAAGAAGGCCGTTGCTGGTGTACTTGACCGCATGAACAGTACGTTCAGTGATGCAGAAGTATTTCCGCGCAGGCTGCTCTGCAGTGCAATATGCCATTGCTGGTGCACTGGACCGCATGATCGGTACGTTCAGTGATGCAATATCAGAACTTCCCCGCAGGCTGCTGTCCTGTGGAGAAGGCCATTGCTGGTGTACTTGACCGTATGATCAGTATACGTTCAGTGATGCAATATCAGAAGTAATTTCCGCGCAGGCTGGTCTGCTGTAAAGACGACCTTTGCTGATGTACTTGACCGCATGATCAATACGTTCAGTGATGCAATATCAGAAGTAATTTCCGCGCAGGCTGCTCTGCGGTGGAGAACGCCATTGCTGGTTTACTTGACCGCATGATCAGAATACGTTCAGTGATGCAATATCAGAAGTAATTTCCGCTCCGGCTACTCTGCTGTGAAGAAGGCCATTGCTGGTGTACTTGACCGCATGATCAGTACGTTCAGTGATGCATTATCACAAGTAATATCCGCGCAGGCTGCACTGCTGTGGGGAAGGCCGTTGCTGGTGTACTTGACCGCACGATCAGTATGCGTTCAGTGATGCAGTATCAGAAGTGACTTCCGCGCAGGCTGCTCTGGAGTGGAGAAGGCCATTGCTGGTGTACTTGACCGCATGATCAGTACGTTCAGTGATGCAATATCAGAAGTAATTTCCGCGCAGCCTGCTCTGCGGTGGAGAACGCTATTGCTGGTGTACTTGACCGCATGATCAGTACGTTCAGTTATGCATTTTCACAAGTAATTTCCGCGCAGCCTGCTCTGCAGTGGAGAAGGCTGTTGCTCGTATACTTGACTGCATGATCGGTACGTTCAGTGATGCAATAGCAGAGGTAATTTCTGTGCAGGGTCTCTGCAGTGGAGAAGAGCTATGCAGGTGTACTTGACCGCATGATCAGTACGTTCAATGATGCAAAATGAGAAGCAACATTCGCGCCGGCTACTCTACTGTGGAGAAAGCCATTGCTGGTTTACTCACCGCATGATCAGTACGTTCAGTTATGAATTATCACAAGTAATATCCGCGCAGGCTGCTCTGCAGTGGAGAAGGCCATTGCTGGTGTACTTGACCGCATGATCAGTACGTTCAGTGAAGCAATATCAGAAGTAATTTCCGCGCAGCCAGCTCTGCGGTGGAGAACGCCATTGCTCATGTATTTGAGCGCATGATCAGTACGTTCAGTGATGCAATATCAGAAGTAATTTCCGCGCAGGCTGCTTGCAGTGTAGAAGGCCATTGCTGGTGTACTTGACCGCATGATGAGTACGTTCAGTGATGCATTATCTAAGTAATTTCCGCGCAGGCTGCTCTGCTGTGGAGAAGACCATTGCTGGTGTACTTGACCGCATGATCAGTACGTTCATGGATGCAATATCAGGGGCGCGATTACGGATCAGTCTCAAAAACTGTCTCAATATTGAGACAGTGACGTCAAAATGACGACACCGAGAAATGCCGACCGCCGAATCGGCCAATGCGGAGCAAGGAGATGGTGGGCTCCGCCCCGAAACCACTATTCGCACGACAAGGGACCGCAGACTAATGTTTTGCAGTAGAGACGCAGTGAATAAAAACAAGTAATGTTTTATTTTGCTAAGAAACTGTATTTCAAACCCAACAACACCAAGCAAAAGAAGCAGTGTTTTCATTTTTGCAATTAAATTTGCTGTTCAGTCACTTTTTTTGCCGCGAAGGTGTGCTGTCAGCGGTATAGCGTGAACATGTTAGTCTGAAAATGAACAAAAACGCAATGAAGAAAACAAGTAATGTTTTATTTTGGTAGTAAAATGTGTTGCAATCTCAACAACACGAGGAAAAATTAGAAGCATTCTCAGTTTTGCAATTAAATTTGCTGCAGGTTAACTTCTCTTGCCATGAGGGCGCGCTGGCAGTGGCATAACGTGAACATTGCGGCCTGCAAGAAAACAGCTGATTCCATGGCTAGTTACTGTTTTTTCGCGTGTCGTCTAAAATCAAGGTACTTTGCGGATGTCTTAAGTGCGCAGAAAAATCTGATTGAAGGCAGTGAATGCTACGGGCCTGCCGAGATCAACTTACAAGCAGCGCTCGGCTCGAAAATCGACGAAGACAACTTTAGTCTGTGTTCTCGGTCGGCGCCTATCGATCACCGAGTGACGTGTGGTTCTGTTTATTTTCTTTAGAAAATACCAGAAAACCATGAATCATCACATAGAAGCAACTGCCGACAGACAGGTGCAGCTGCTGATAGCTTGCAATCTCGGTGCGGGAAATGAGAGCCGACACGGCCTGCCTCTGTGGCAGCACTCTTCTGCCTCGTAACCATGTGTTGCCGCCCACATCGGGCTAAGCACTTGATGTTCCGTTTGTATTTTTGTAGCTCCGTTCGGTTTATGTTCAGTTGTTGCCGTAGTTTCTTTTTTTTTTCCTGTGCAAGATGCAGAAATTGTGATGTTTATGCTCCACTTTGTTTAGAGATAAAGGAAACACTTGACTTGATAACTTTGCTATTGTCACCGAGGAGAGAACGAGCTTGTTCCATTAACGTTATTTACTGATCATGTAGTAGATCCAGGGTCAACCAGGAAAGAAGTAGTTT
This sequence comes from Amblyomma americanum, assembly GCA_030143305.2. Lineage (NCBI taxonomy): Eukaryota > Metazoa > Arthropoda > Arachnida > Ixodida > Ixodidae > Amblyomma > Amblyomma americanum. The sequence continues at coordinate 83,784 of JARKHS020009282.1, read as the reverse complement.
GCTTGTATAGAGGCTAATTGCAACTGGGCAGAAAGTTGAGCAAGTTTGATCATGTTTGCTGGTACACAGCGCTTGAATTGCATATGATCCAGGGCAGTGAGGTAGGTAGGACAGGGCAGTGATGTGTAATATTGTATTTTGCTCAGCAGGCGGAGTGATGTTGGTATAACTGGGTTTGGTGAGGGCAGTGTTTGAAGGGCTTTAAATACTTTGCATAGCTTCTAACATGCACTTCCTTTCAGGTCGGAAGACCAATTTTTTTTAAATTATGGTCCATCATATCTGAGACACCCTGTATACAGGCCACTCCAGTTTGAAAGGGAACAGCCAGTTGAAAATGACTAGGACATTAAATACCTAGGCGAAAAGTAGCTTGAAAGCAGTTGCACTTATCACACATATTATATGATAGCACAAGGAGCTTTTCCGGCCATTCGGCATTGTCACCGTCTCGTGTCATCATGGACAAGACTTCATAGCCCTGTGTTACGCAAACCAAGCTAGGTGTCAGTTATGGGGCAATAACCGAGTGCTCAAAATTTCCCACAATGGAGCTGCCTGTATCTTCTTAGAGCTGTAGAGCATTTCCAGTAACGGTGTTGCATGATTTGTGATTGTAAACTAACCTCTAATCACACACCATCTCCTTGATGATGTGTCTGTGATGTTTACACATCTTTGTCTATCAGTGAAGATGTTCTAGTCATTCAGCAGTCATTGTAGCCACTGCAACTTACAATCTTTATTATGCATTGTTGTACAGCGGTTTCCTTGCAGTAGGTACAGCTTTTAGCAGAGAGCGAAACCCCTAGCCACACACCATTACGCTAAAAGCTTAGCTTTGGTATTTACACTACTTATATGTGCCAAAATGTTTTGTAGTCCGGAAAATGCATCATGTACACTGTACTATTTATTGTACAGGTAGCCTCTGTATGAAAGAAAACATGCACTTTGAACTCAATTTTTCAGATTTTTTTTCTTAACTGCACTCAGAAATGCCATACGGTAATTGTACATCAAGGTAAAGTATGCTTGTATGTACACTGCCTTTTCTGCAATAGAAACACTGTAGTCAAGAGTTTGACGAAGCGTCGTCTGGTCAGGTAGAGGCATAATAAAAACATAGGGTCACTGACCAAGTCAAAATTTTAAAGAAACGTATTGACGTTTGTGAACAGGAAGCTTGTGAACAAGGAAGCCGTAGGGCTTCCGAAACGTCAATACGTTTCTTTAAAATTTTGACTTGGTCAGTGACCCTATGTTTTTATAATAGAAACACTCGTGTCAAATGCTGTGCCTAAAAAAATAAACGCGCTTACTGAATGTATGATGCAATAAAAAACAGCTTTTTGATTCCAACAAGCATCACAAATATTTCATGCCTTATTCCAGCACTACACGTTTGGTTCATGCATGTTCGTCACACAGGTAATGACCACAGGCACTCCACCAAGCTGGAAGGAGACAGCAGAGAAGGGGCAGGTGGGCTGACATAAGCATTGACAAAAGAGAGTTCAAAATGATGCTTTTCAGAAATTGGGCGAGCTGCTTCAACACCTTCTCCGTCTTCAGGAAGAGACTGTGCAACACGCTGCTGAGGGACTGGAAGATATACTAGCAAACACACTGAAAATGAAGTGGCAGCCGGTGGGAGGCACTTGTTTGTCACTGCTGGCTTCTCGCTGCACACAGGTTGGCCAAGGGCACAACCACATCACACAATTGCTCACACACTTGCACATGTGTGTTGTGCAATGACGCAAGGAAATGACAGTGGCAACAGGGGAAGAGTGCCTGATATGACTCTCTATGCCAGCAGGGTGAGTCGTCTCTGGACGCTAGATTTTCCATCGCAACTGCCGCTGCACCATCCCTCGGTACGCCTTCCTCTGGAGACGGGTCGTCCTAGAGAGGCCAAAAGTACAGCACCGCATGCTCTTCTCAGGAGGCAGGTGAGGAGGGATCCCCTCTGTACGAGGCAGCCACCATTTAGAGGTGGCCCGTTGTTATCTGGGTCAGAGGCAGTGTCGCCTGCACCCTCTGCTGGTATGGGCACATCCAAACAGAGGCTGTGAAGTGCAGCACGTGCGGTGATGATGCGCACTGTCCACTTCCACTGGCACTGGTGCATCCGGTGCCCTTGAAAGAAACGGAAGCAGCTCTTCGGCACACCAATACAGCGCTCAGCCACAAATTGTGTGAAAGCATGTGGCGTGTTGTACAGGCCTTCTGCTGAGTCAGGTCTGTAATGTCATGCAACTGGTGCAGGCAGCCATGGCTCCAGTGGGTAGACATAGTCTCCTGCATAACAAAATGATGCGGCTAAGCATGTCCTTTCTCAGTGATCTCAACAGCATTACAGGACACTCTGCTATACAGTAGAAGACTCACGCCAAGTAGCCCACATCCAGGCTTTGCTGAATATGACATTCAAGAGCATACATACATGCAGGATTTAGATGTATAAGTGAGCACTACTGTAAGGTCAGTCTTTTACAACCATATTCATATAAATGATGCGCTATGATTGCCTACAAAACACAAGCGCTGTCAGGTGAATTTTGCTTTGGTTTCTTCAACAGGAAAGGCTATGCATTTCGACAATGTAATATGTGTCCTGTGTTTCTGCTGCAATTATATTTAACAAAAGGAAAGGGTGGCAATACACTGTATCATACTGTAAAGTGTCTGCATTTGTGTAACTGTCCAGACTGATTCTTGTAGCTTTAGCAGATCCGGCCAAATGCATAGTGCTGGAGCTCAATAGATGTGACTGAGTTCGCCCGACGGGTGACACGGCTATTTTACTGCTTACCCAGAAAAAAAATCACCGTCGTCCAGCAGGCCTTCCTCCACCTCGGAATGCCGCCAGACAAACGCGTCGCGGAAGGATCCGGGTCAGCGCGAGTCCACGGCCAGGATGCACATGTTCGCGCCACAGATCTGAGAAAAAACAAGCACAGCCCGTACTCACTCTCGCTGCCGAGGCCCGCACTTGTAGCTCATGCACTTGTAGCACTTGAACTCATGCGGTCAAAAACAGTGGCCGAGGTATACTCACTATTACGTCCGCAGCGTAGAACCGCTTGCGGCTCATTCGCAGCACTGCCCCCAGACTCCTTGATAGTGATGAGTGCCCAATCGACACACCCGACGACGCCGGAGATGCTGCCGCGGCGAACGTTTAGGCAAAGGACGTCCTCCTTCGCCGCCGCCTTCTCCTCGGGTCTCCTCGGAAAGCAAACACCCCCCTTCTGTTACCCAACGTTGACATTGGTCTCCGCTGCCCGCCGCAAAGGCTTGTTCACAGTCGGTTGGGCTGCGCCGACGTTTTCTTCATTTCCAACGGCGCCTTGAAACCCACCGGAGGCGAAGAAGCGCAGCGCGCACAGCACCTGCCGCTCCACTGACAGCGCACTCACCCGCGCACTTCCCAGTTCAACGGCGAGTTCGTCGCACAGCCACTGCGCAGTCTCCTCGAAATAACTCTCCCGCGCGTCAAAGTCGTCTTCATGCACCCTCCGACACCGTTGCTCGCGCGGTCACCCGCGTATACGACGATGTAAACAGCCACCATTTTCTGTCTCAAACGTGTTGATACTACTTTTTCCAGTCTCAAAAAATCGTCTCTATCTGCCCGCATAATTAGATGGCCAACGTCACTTCTGCGCCATTTACGACGTCAGTCTGTGACGAAAAAAATCAAAATGGCCGCCGACCAATAGGAGAGAGGCAAATTATATACTTTTTGAGACAAGTTCGATTGAGACTGATCCGTAAACGCGCCCCAGCAGTAATTTCCGCGCAGCCTGCACTGCTGTGGAGAAGGCCGTTGCTGGTGTACTTGGCCGCCCGATCAGTATGCGTTCAGTGATGCAATATCAGAAGTAATTTCCGCGCAAGCTGCTCTGCAGTGGAGTAGGCCATTGCTGGTGTATTTGACCGCATGATCAGTACGTTCAGTGATGCAATATCAGAAGTAATTTCCGCGCAGGCTGCTCTGCTGTGGAGAAGGCCATTGCAGGTGTACTTGACCGCATGATCAGTACGTTCATTGATGCAATTTCAGAAGTAATTTCCGCGCAGGCTGCTCTGCGGTGGAGAACGCCATTGCTGGTTTACTTGACCGCATGATCAGTACGTTCAGTGATGCATTATCACAATTTCCGCTCAGGCTGCGCTGCAGTGGAATATGCCATTGCTGGTGTACTGGACCGCATGATCAGTATACGTTCAGTGATGCAATATCAGAAGTAATTTCCGCGTAGGCTGCTCTGCTGTGAAGAAGGCCTTTGCTGATGTACTTGACCGCATGATCAGTACGTTCAGCGATGCAATATCAGAAGTAATTTCCGCGCAGGCTGCTCTGCTGTGGAGAAGGCCATTGCTGGTGTACTTGACCGCATGATCAGTACGTTCAGTGATGCATTATCACAATTTCCGCTCAGGCTTCTCTCCAGTGGAGAAGGCTGTTGCTGGTGTACTTGGCCGCATGATCAGTACGTTCAGTGATGCAATATCAGAAGTAATTTCCGCGCAGGCTGCTCTGCTATGGAGAAGGCCATTGCTGGTGTACTTGACCACATGAACAGTACGTTCAGTGATGCAATATCAGAAGTATTTCCGCGCAGGCTGCTCTGCAGTGGAATATGCCATTGCTGGTGCACTGGACCGCATGATCGGTACGTTCAGTGATGCAATATCAGAAATTTCCCATCAGGCTGCTGTCCTGTGAAGAAGGCCATTGCTGGTGTACTTGACCGCATGATCAGTATACGTTCAGTGATGCAATATCAGAAGTAATTTCCGCGCAGGCTGCTCTGCTGTGAAGAAGGGCTTTGCTGATGTATTGACCGCATGATCAATACGTTCAGTGATGCAATATCAAAAGTAATTTCCGCGCAGGCTGCTCTGCGGTGGAGAAAGCCATAGCTGGTTTACTTGACCGCATGATCAGTACGTTCAGTTATGCATTATCACAAGTAATATCAGCGCAGGCTGCTCTGCAGTGGAGAAGGCCATTGCTGGTGTACATGACCACATGATCAGTACGTTCAGTTATGCATTATCACAAGTAATATCACCGCAGGCTGCTCTGCAGTGGAGAAGGCCATTGCTGGTGCACTTGACCGCATAATCAGTACGTTCAGGTATGCAATATCATAAATATTTTCCCGCAGGCTGCTGTGCAGTGGAGAAGGCCATTGCTGGTGAACTTGACCGCATGATCAGTATACGTTCAGTGATGCAATTTCAGAATTAAATTCCGCGCAGGCTGCTCTGCTGTGAAGAAGGCCATTGCTGGTGTACTTGACCGCATGAACAGTACGTTCAGTGATGCAATATCAGAAGTATTTCCGCGCAGGCTGCTCTGCAGTGGAATATGCCATTGCTGGTGTACTGGACCGCATGATCGGTACATTCAGTGATGCAATATCAGAAATTCCCCGCAGGCTGCTGTCCTGTGGAGAAGGCCATTGCTGGTGTACTTGACCGCATGATCAGTATACGTTCAGTGATGCAATATCAGAAGTAATTTCCGCGCAGGCTGCTTGCAGTGTAGAAGGCCATTGCTGGTGTACTTGACCGCATGATGAGTACGTTCAGTGATGCATTATCTAAGTAATTTCCGCGCAGGCTGCTCTGCTGTGGAGAAGGCCATTGCTGGTATACTTGACCGCATGATCAGTACGTTCAGTGATGCAATATCAGGGGTAATTTCTGCGCAGGCTGTTCTGCAGTGGAGAAGGCCATTGCTGGTGTACTTGACCGCATGATCAGTACGTTCAGTGATGCAATATGAGAAGTAATTTCCGCGCAGGCTGCTCTGCTGTGGAGAAGACCATTGCTGGTGTACTTGACCGCATGATCAGTACGTTCATGGATGCAATATCAGAAGTAATTTCCGCGCAGCCTGCACTGCTGTGGTGAAGGCCGTTGCTGCTGTACTTGACCGCCCGATCAGTATGCGTTCAGTGATGCAATTTTAGAAGTAATTTCCGCGCAGGCTGCACTGCTGTGCAGTAGGCCATTGCTGGTGTACTTGACCGCATGATCAGTACGTTCAGTGATGCAATATCAGAAGTAATTTCCGCGCAGGCTGCTCTGCTGTGGAGAAGGCCATTCCTGGTGTACTTGACCGCATGATCAGTACACTCAGTGAAGCAATATAAGAAGTAATTTCCACGCAGGCTGCACTTCTGTTGGGAAGGTCGTTTGCTGTTGTACTTGACCGCACGATCAGTGTGCGTTCAGTGATGCAATATCAGAAGTAATTTCCGCGCAGGCTGCTCTGCAGTGGAGAAGGCCATTGCAGGTGTACTTGACCCCATGATCAGTACGTTCAGTGATGCAATTTCAGAAGTAATTTCCGCGCATGCTGCTCTGCGGTAGAGAACGCCATTGCTGGTTTACTTGACCGCATGATCAGTACGTTCAGTTATGCATTATCACAAGTAATATCCGCGCAGGCTGCTCTGCAGTGGAGAAGGCCATTGCTGGTGTACTTGACCGCATGATCAGTACGTTCAGTGATGCAATATCAGAAGTAATTTCCGCGCAGGCTGCTCTGCTGTGGCGAAGGCCATTGCTGGTGTACTTGACCGCATGATCAGTACGTTCAGTGATGCATTATCACAATTTCCGCTCAGGCTGCTCTCCAGTGGAGAAGGCTGTTGCTGGTGTACTTGGCCGCATGATCAGTACGTTCAGTGATGCAATATCAGAAGTAATTTCCGCTCAGGCTGCTCTGCTATGGAGAAGGCCATTGCTGGTGTACTTGACCACATGAACAGTACGTTCAGTGATGCAATATCAGAAGTATTTCCGCGCAGGCTGCTCTGCAGTGGAGTATGCCATTGCTGGTGCACTGGACCGCATGATCGGTACGTTCAGTGATGCAATATCAGAAATTCCCCGCAGGCTGCTGTCCTGTGAAGAAGGCCATTGCTGTTGTACTTGACCGCATGATCAGTATACGTTCAGTGATGCAATATCAGAAGTAATTTCCGCGCAGGCTGCTCTGCTGTGAAGAAGGCCTTTGCTGATGTATTGACCGCATGATCAATACGTTCAGTGATGCAATATCAGAAGTAATTTCCGCGCAGGCTGCTCTGCGGTGGAGAACGCCATTGCTGGCTTACTTGACCGCATGATCAGTACGTTCAGTTATGAATTATCACAAGTAATATCTGCGCAGGCTGCTCTGCAGTGGAGAAGGCCATTGCTGGTGTACATGACCACATGATCAGTACGTTCAGTGATGCATTATCACAATTTCCGCGCAGGCTGCTCTGCAAAGGAAAAGGCTGTTGCTGGTGTATTTGACTGCTTGATCGGTACGTTCAGTTATGCATTATCACAAGTAATATCACCGCAGGCTGCTCTGCAGTGGAGAAGGCCATTGCTGGTGTACTTGACCGCATAATCAGTACGTTCAGTTATGCATTATCACAAGTAATATCCGCGCAGGCTGCTCTGCAGTGGAGAAGGCCATTGCTGGTGTACTTGACCGCATGATCAGTACGTTCAGTGATGCAATATCCGAAGTAATTTCCGCGCAGGCTGCTCTGCTATGAAGAAGGCCTTTGCTGATGTATTGACCGCATGATCAATACGTTCAGTGATGCAATATCAAAAGTAATTTCCGCGCAGGTTGCTCTGCGGTGGAGAACGCCATTGCTGGTTTACTTGACCGCATGATCAGTACGTTCAGTTATGCATTATCACAAGTAATATCTGCGCAGGCTGCTCTGCAGTGGAGAAGGCCATTGCTGGTGTACATGACCACATGATCAGTACGTTCAGTGATGCATTATCACAATTTCCGCGCAGGCTGCTCTGCAATGGAAAAGGCTGTTGCTGGTGTATTTGACTGCATGATCGGTACGTTCAGTTATGCATTATCACAAGTAATATCACCGCAGGCTGCTCTGCAGTGGAGAAGGCCATTGCTGGTGTACTACCGCATAATCAGTACGTTCAGTTATGCAATATCATAAATATTTTCCCGCAGGCTGCTGTGCAGTGGAGAAGGCCATTGCTGGTGAACTTGACCGCATGATCAGTATACGTTCAGTGATGCAATTTCAGAATTAAATTCCGCGCAGGCTGCTCTGCTGTGAAGAACGCCATTGCTGGTGTACTTTACCGCATGAACAGTACGTTCAGTGATGCAATATCAGAAGTATTTCCGCGCAGGCTGCTCTGCAGTGGAATATGCCATTGCTGGTGTACTGGACCGCATGATCGGTACATTCAGTGATGCAATATCAGAAATTCCCCGCAGGCTGCTGTCCTGTGGAGAAGGCCATTGCTGGTGTACTTGACCGCATGATCAGTATACGTTCAGTGATGCAACATCAGAAGTAATTTCCGCGCAGGGTGCTCTGCAGTGGAGAATGCTATTGGTGGTGTACTTGACCGAATGATCGGTACGTTCAGTGATGCAATATCACAAGTAAATTCCGCGCAGGCTGCTCTGCAGTGGAGAATGCCATTGCTGGTGTACTTGACCGCATGATCGGTAGGTTCAGTGATGCAATATCACAAGTAATTTCCGCGCAGGCTGCTCTGCAGTGGAGAATGCCATTTCTAGTGTACTTGGCCGTATTATCGGTACGTTCAGTGATGTATTATCACAAGTATTTCCGCGCAGGCTGCTCAGCAGGGGAGAAGGCTGTTGCTCGTATACCTTAGTGCATGATCGGTACGTTCGGTGATGTTGTATCAGATGTAATTTCCGCGCAGGCTGCTCTGCCGTGGAGAATGCCATTGCTGGTGTACTTTAACGTATGATCGGTACGTTCAGTGATGCAATATCACAAGTAATTTCCGCGCAGGCTGCTCTGCAATGGAGAATGCCATTGCTGGCGTACTTGACCGTATGATCGGTACGTTCAGTGATGCAATATCACATGTAATTTCCGCGCAGGCTGCTCTGCAGTGGAGAATTCCATTGCTGGTGTAGTTGACCGTATGATCGGTACGTTCAGTGATGCAATGTCACCAGTAACTTCCGCGCAGGCTGCTCTGCAGTGGAGAATTCCATTGCTGTTGTACTTGACCGTATGATCGGTACGTTAGGTGATGCAATATCACAAGTTTTTTCCGCGCAGGCTGCTCTGCAGTGGAGAATGCCATTGCTGGTGTACTTGACCGTATGATCGGTACGTTCAGTGATGCAATATCACAAGTAATTTCAGCGCAGGCTGCTCTGCAGTGGAGAATGCCATTGCTGGTGTAGTTGACCGTATGATCGGTACATTCAGTGATGCAATATCACAAGTAATGTCCGCGCAGGCTGCTCTGCAGTGGAGAATGCCATTGCTGGTGTGCTTGACCGTGCGATCGGTACGTTCAGTGATGCAATACCACAAGTAATTTCCGCGCAGGCTGCTCTGCAGTGGAGAATGCCATTGCTGATGTACATGACCGCATGATAGGTACGTTCAGTGATGCAATATCACAAGTAAATTCCGCGCAGGCTGCTCTGCAGGGGAGAAGGCTGTTGCTCGTATACTTGAGTGCATGATCGGTACGTTCGGTGATCTTATATCAGAAGTAATTTCCGCGCAGGCTGCTCTGCCGTGGAGAAGGCCATTGCAGGTGTACTTCGCCGGATGATCAGTACTTTCAGTGATGCAATATCACAAGTAATTTCCGCGCAGGCTGCTCGGCTGTGGAGAAGGCTGTTTCTGGTATACTTGACTGCTTGATCGGTACGTTCAGTGATGCATTTCCACAAGTAATTTCCGCGCAGGCTGCTCTGCTGTGGAGAAGGCCATTGCTGGTGTACTTGACCGCATGATCAGTATACGTTCAGTGATGCAATATCAAAAGTAATTTCCGCGCAGGCTGCTCTGCAAAGAAGGCTGTTGCTCGTATACTTGACCGCATGATCGGTACGTTCGGTGATGTTATATCTGAAGTAATTTCGGCGCAGGGTGCTCTGCCGTGGAGAATGCCATTGCTGGTGTATTGACCGTATGATCGGTACGTTCAGTGATGCAATATTACAAGTAATTTCCGCGGAGGCTGCTCTGCAGTGGAGAAGGCCATTGCTGGTGTACTTGACCGCATGATCGGTACGTTCAGTGATGCATTTTCACAAGTAAATTCCGCGCAGGCTGCTCTGCTGTGGAGAAAGCCATCACTGGTGTACTTAACCGCATGATCAGTAGGTTCAGTGATGCATTATCACAAGTAGTTTCTGCGCAGGCTGCTCTGCAGTGGAGAATGCCACTGCTGGTGTATTTGACCTCATGATCAGCACGTTCAATGATGCATTATCACAAGTAATTTCCGCGCAGGCTGCTCTGCGGTGAGAAAACCACTGCTGGTGTATTTGACCGCATGATCAGTACGTTCAGTGACGCAATATCACAAGTAATTTCCGAGCAGGCTGCTCTGCGGCAGAGAAGGCTGTTGCTGGTGTACATGACCGCATGATCAGTACGTTCAGTGATGAGTTATCACAAGTAATTTCCGCGCAGGTTGCTCTACAGTGGAGAAGGCAGTTGCTGGTATACTTCACTGCATGATAGGTGCGTTCAGTGATGCATTATCACAAGTAATTTCCGCCCAGGCTGCTCTGCTGTGGAGAAGGCCATTGCTGGTGTACTTGACCGCATGATCACTACGTTCAGTGATGCAATATCAGAAGTAATTTCCCCGTAGGCTGCTCTGCAGTGGAGAAGGCCAATATCACCGCAGGCTGCTCTGCACTGGAGAAGGCCATTGCTGGTGTACTTGACCGCATAATCAGTACGTTCAGTTATGCAATATCATAAATATTTTCCCGCAGGCTGCTGTGCTGTGGAGAAGGCCATTGCTGGTGAACTTGACCGCATGATCAGTATACGTTCAGTGATGCAGAAGTATTTCCGCGCAGGCTGCTCTGCAGTGCAATATGCCATTGCTGGTGTACTGGACCGCATGATCGGTACATTCAGTGATGCAATATCAGAACTTCCCCGCAGGCTGCTGTCCTGTGGAGAAGGCCATTGCTGGTGTACTTGACCGTATGATCAGTATACGTTCAGTGATGCAATATCAGAAGTAATTTCCGCGCAGGCTGGTCTGCTGTAAAGACGACCTTTGCTGATGTACTTGACCGCATGATCAATACGTTCAGTGATGCAATATCAGAAGTAATTTCCGCGCAGGCTGCTCTGCGGTGGAGAACGCCATTGCTGGTTTACTTGACCGCATGATCAGAATACGTTCAGTGATGCAATATCAGAAGTAATTTCCGCTCCGGCTACTCTGCTGTGAAGAAGGCCATTGCTGGTGTACTTGACCGCATGATCAGTACGTTCAGTGATGCATTATCACAAGTAATATCCGCGCAGGCTGCACTGCTGTGGGGAAGGCCGTTGCTGGTGTACTTGACCGCACGATCAGTATGCGTTCAGTGATGCAATATCAGAAGTGACTTCCGCGCAGGCTGCTCTGGAGTGGAGAAGGCCATTGCTGGTGTACTTGACCGCATGATCAGTACGTTCAGTGATGCAATATCAGAAGTAATTTCCGCGCAGCCTGCTCTGCGGTGGAGAACGCTATTGCTGGTGTACTTGACCGCATGATCAGTACGTTCAGTTATGCATTTTCACAAGTAATTTCCGCGCAGCCTCCTCTGCAGTGGAGAAGGCTGTTGCTCGTATACTTGACTGCATGATCGGTACGTTCAGTGATGCAATAGCAGAGGTAATTTCTGTGCAGGGTCTCTGCAGTGGAGAAGAGCTATGCAGGTGTACTTGACCGCATGATCAGTACGTTCAATGATGCAAAATGAGAAGCAACATTCGCGCCGGCTACTCTACTGTGGAGAAAGCCATTGCTGGTTTACTCACCGCATGATCAGTACGTTCAGTTATGAATTATCACAAGTAATATCCGCGCAGGCTGCTCTGCAGTGGAGAAGGCCATTGCTGGTGTACTTGACCGCATGATCAGTACGTTCAGTGAAGCAATATCAGAAGTAATTTCCGCGCAGCCAGCTCTGCGGTGGAGAACGCCATTGCTCATGTATTTGACCGCATGATCAGTATGTTCAGTTATGCATTATCACAAGTAATATCCACGCAGGCTGTTCTGCAGTGGAGAAGGCCATTGCTGGTGCACTTGACCGCATGATCAGTACGTTCAGTGATGCAATATCAGAAGTAATTTCCGCGCAGGCTGCTTGCAGTGTAGAAGGCCATTGCTGGTGTACTTGACCCCATGATGAGTACGTTCAGTGATGCATTATCTAAGTAATTTCCGCGCAGGCTGCTCTGCTGTGGAGAAGACCATTGCTGGTGTACTTGACCGCATGATCAGTACGTTCATGGATGCAATATCAGGGGCGCGATTACAGATCAGTCTCAAAAACTGTCTCAATATTGAGACAGTGACGTCAAAATGACGACACCGAGAAATGCCGACCGCCGAATCGGCCAATGCGGAGCAAGGAGATGGTGGGCTCCGCCCCGAAACCACTATTCGCACGACAAGGGACCGCAGACTAATGTTTTGCAGTAGAGACGCAGTGAATAAAAACAAGTAATGTTTTATTTTGCTAAGAAACTGTATTTCAAACCCAACAACACCAAGCAAAAGAAGCAGTGTTTTCATTTTTGCAATTAAGTTTGCTGTTCAGTCACTTTTTTTGCCGCGAAGGTGTGCTGTCAGCGGTATAGCGTGAACATGTTAGTCTGAAAATGAACAAAAACGCAATGAAGAAAACAAGTAATGTTTTATTTTGGTAGTAAAATGTGTTGCAATCTCAACAACACGAGGAAAAATTAGAAGCATTCTCAGTTTTGCAATTAAATTTGCTGCAGGTTAACTTCTCTTGCCATGAGGGCGCGCTGGCAGTGGCATAACGTGAACATTGCGGCCTGCAAGAAAACAGCTGATTCCATGGCTAGTTACTGTTTTTTCGCGTGTCGTCTAAAATCAAGGTACTTTGCGGATGTCTTAAGTGCGCAGAAAAATCTGATTGAAGGCAGTGAATGCTACGGGCCTGCCGAGATCAACTTACAAGCAGCGCTCGGCTCGAAAATCGACGAAGACAACTTTAGTCTGTGTTCTCGGTCGGCGCCTATCGATCACCGAGTGACGTGTGGTTCTGTTTATTTTCTTTAGAAAATACCAGAAAACCATGAATCATCACATAGAAGCAACTGCCGACAGACAGGTGCAGCTGCTGATAGCTTGCAATCTCGGTGCGGGAAATGAGAACCGACACGGCCTGCCTCTGTGGCAGCACTCTTCTGCCTCGTAACCATGTGTTGCCGCCCACATCGGGCTAAGCACTTGATGTTCCGTTTGTATTTTTGTAGCTCCGTTCGGTTTATGTTCAGTTGTTGCCGTAGTTTCTTTTTTTTTCCTGTGCAAGATGCAGAAATTGTGATGTTTATGCTCCACTTTGTTTAGAGATAAAGGAAACACTTGACTTGATAACTTTGCTATTGTCACCGAGGAGAGAACGAGCTTGTTCCATTAACGTTATTTACTGATCATGTAGTAGATCCAGGGTCAACCAGGAAAGAAGTAGTTTGCTTGTATAGAGGCTAATTGCAACTGGGCAGAAAGTTGAGCAAGTTTGTTCATGTTTGCTGGTACACAGCGCTTGAATTGCATATGATCCAGGGCAGTGAGGTAGGTAGGACAGGGCAGTGATGTGTAATATTGTATTTTGCTCAGCAGGCGGAGTGATGTTGGTATAACTGGGTTTGGTGAGGGCAGTGTTTGAAGGGCTTTAAATACTTTGCATAGCTTCTAACATGCACTTCCTTTCAGGTCGGAAGACCACTTTTTTTTTTAAATTATGGTCCATCATATCTGAGACACCCTGTATACAGGCCACTTCAGTTTGAAAGGGAACAGCCAGTTGAAAATGACTAGGACATTAAATACCTAGGCGAAAAGTAGCTTGAAAGCAGTTGCACTTATCACACATATTATATGATAGCACAAGGAGCTTTTCCGGCCATTCGGCATTGTCACCGTCTCGTGTCATCATGGACAAGACTTCATAGCCCTGTGTTACGCAAACCAAGCTAGGTGTCAGTTATGGGGCAATAACCGAGTGCTCAAAATTTCCCACAATGGAGCTGCCTGTATCTTCTTAGAGCTGTAGAGCATTTCCAGTAACGGTGTTGCATGATTTGTGATTGTAAACTAACCTCTAATCACACACCATCTCCTTGATGATGTGTCTGTGATGTTTACACATCTTTGTCTATCAGTGAAGATGTTCTAGTCATTCAGCAGTCATTGTAGCCACTGCAACTTACAATCTTTATTATGCATTGTTGTACAGCGGTTTCCTTGCAGTAGGTACAGCTTTTAGCAGAGAGCGAAACCCCTAGCCACACACCATTACGCTAAAAGCTTAGCTTTGGTATTTACACTACTTATATGTGCCAAAATGTTTTGTAGTCCGGAAAATGCATCATGTACACTGTACTATTTATTGTACAGGTAGCCTCTGTATGAAAGAAAACATGCACTCTGAACTCAATTTTTCAGATTTTTTTTCTTAACTGCACTCAGAAATGCCATACGGTAATTGTACATCAAGGTAAAGTATGCTTGTATGTACACTGCCTTTTCTGCAATAGAAACACTGTAGTCAAGAGTTTGACGAAGCGTCGTCTGGTCAGGTAGAGGCATAATAAAAACATAGGGTCACTGACCAAGTCAAAATTTTAAAGAAACGTATTGACGTTTGTGAACAGGAAGCTTGTGAACAAGGAAGCCGTAGGGCTTCCGAAACGTCAATACGTTTCTTTAAAATTTTGACTTGGTCAGTGACCCTATGTTTTTATAATAGAAACACTCGTGTCAAATGCTGTGCCTAAAAAAATAAACGCGCTTACTGAATGTATGATGCAATAAAAAACAGCTTTTTGATTCCAACAAGCATCACAAATATTTCATGCCTTATTCCAGCACTACACGTTTGGTTCATGCATGTTCGTCACACAGGTAATGACCACAGGCACTCCACCAAGCTGGAAGGAGACAGCAGAGAAGGGGCAGGTGGGCTGACATAAGCATTGACAAAAGAGAGTTCAAAATGATGCTTTTCAGAAATTGGGCGAGCTGCTTCAACACCTTCTCCGTCTTCAGGAAGAGACTGTGCAACACGCTGCTGAGGGACTGGAAGATATACTAGCAAACACACTGAAAATGAAGTGGCAGCCGGTGGGGGGCACTTGTTTGTCACTGCTGGCTTCTCGCTGCACACAGGTTGGCCAAGGGCACAACCACATCACACAATTGCTCACACACTTGCACATGTGTGTTGTGCAATGACGCAAGGAAATGACAGTGGCAACAGGGGAAGAGTGCCTGATATGACTCTCTATGCCAGCAGGGTGAGTCGTCTCTGGACGCTAGATTTTCCATCGCAACTGCCGCTGCACCATCCCTCGGTACGCCTTCCTCTGGAGACGGGTCGTCCTAGAGAGGCCAAAAGTACAGCACCGCATGCTCTTCTCAGGAGGCAGGTGAGGAGGGATCCCCTCTGTACGAGGCAGCCACCATTTAGAGGTGGCCCGTTGTTATCTGGGTCAGAGGCAGTGTCGCCTGCACCCTCTGCTGGTATGGGCACATCCAAACAGAGGCTGTGAAGTGCTGCACGTGCGGTGATGATGCGCACTGTCCACTTCCACTGGCACTGGTGCATCCGGTGCCCTTGAAAGCAACGGAAGCAGCTCTTCGGCACACCAATACAGCGCTCAGCCACAAATTGTGTGAAAGCATGTGGCGTGTTGTACAGGCCTTCTGCTGAGTCAGGTCTGTAATGTCATGCAACTGGTGCAGGCAGCCATGGCTCCAGTGGGTAGACATAGTCTCCTGCATAACAAAATGATGCGGCTAAGCATGTCCTTTCTCAGTGATCTCAACAGCATTACAGGACACTCTGCTATACAGTAGAAGACTCACGCCAAGTAGCCCACATCCAGGCTTTGCTGAATATGACATTCAAGAGCATACATACATGCAGGATTTAGATGTATAAGTGAGCACTACTGTAAGGTCAGTCTTTTACAACCATATTCATATAAATGATGCGCTATGATTGCCTACAAAACACAAGCGCTGTTAGGTGAATTTTGCTTTGGTTTCTTCAACAGGAAAGGCTATGCATTTCGACAATGTAATATGTGTCCTGTGTTTCTGCTGCAATTATATTTAACAAAAGGAAAGGGTGGCAATACACTGTATCATACTGTAAAGTGTCTGCATTTGTGTAACTGTCCAGACTGATTCTTGTAGCTTTAGCAGATCCGGCCAAATGCATAGTGCTGGAGCTCAATAGATGTGACTGAGTTCGCCCGACGGGTGACACGGCTATTTTACTGCTTACCCAGAAAAAAAAATCACCGTCGTCCAGCAGGCCTTCCTCCGCCTCGGAATGCCGCCAGACAAACGCGTCGCGGAAGGATCCGGGTCAGCGCGAGTCCACGGCCAGGATGCACATGTTCGCGCCACAGATCTGAGAAAAAACAAGCACAGCCCGTACTCACTCTCGCTGCCGAGGCCCGCACTTGTAGCTCATGCACTTGTAGCACTTGAACTCATGCGGTCAAAAACAGTGGCCGAGGTATACTCACTATTACGTCCGCAGCGTAGAACCGCTTGCGGCTCATTCGCAGCACTGCCCCCAGACTCCTTGATAGTGATGAGTGCCCAATCGACACACCCGACGACGCCGGAGATGCTGCCGCGGCGAACGTTTAGGCAAAGGACGTCCTCCTTCGCCGCCGCCTTCTCCTCGGGTCTCCTCGGAAAGCAAACACCCCCCTTCTGTTACCCAACGTTGACATTGGTCTCCGCTGCCCGCCGCAAAGGCTTGTTCACAGTCGGTTGGGCTGCGCCGACGTTTTCTTCATTTCCAACGGCGCCTTGAAACCCACCGGAGGCGAAGAAGCGCAGCGCGCACAGCACCTGCCGCTCCACTGACAGCGCACTCACCCGCGCACTTCCCAGTTCAACGGCGAGTTCGTCGCACAGCCACTGCGCAGTCTCCTCGAAATAACTCTCCCGCGCGTCAAAGTCGTCTTCATGCACCCTCCGACACCGTTGCTCGCGCGGTCACCCGCGTATACGACGATGTAAACAGCCACCATTTTCTGTCTCAAACGTGTTGATACTACTTTTTCCAGTCTCAAAAAATCGTCTCAATCTGCCCGCATAATTAGATGGCCAACGTCACCACTTCTGCGCCATTTACGACGTCAGTCTGTGACGAAAAAAATCAAAATGGCCGCCGACCAATAGGAGAGAGGCAAATGATATACTTTTTGAGACAATTTCGATTGAGACTGATCCGTAAACGCGCCCCAGCAGTAATTTCCGCGCAGCCTGCACTGCTGTGGAGAAGGCCGTTGCTGGTGTACTTGACCGCCCGATCAGTATGCGTTCAGTGATGCAATATCAGAAGTAATTTCCGCGCAAGCTGCTCTGCAGTGGAGTAGGCCATTGCTGGTGTATTTGACCGCATGATCAGTACGTTCAGTGATGCAATATCAGAAGTAATTTCCGCGCAGGCTGCTCTGCTGTGGAGAAGGCCATTGCAGGTGTACTTGACCGCATGATCAGTACGTTCATTGATGCAATTTCAGAAGTAATTTCCGCGCAGGCTGCTCTGCGGTGGAGAACGCCATTGCTGGTTTACTTGACCGCATGATCAGTACGTTCAGTGATGCATTATCACAATTTCCGCTCAGGCTGCGCTGCAGTGGAATATGCCATTGCTGGTGTACTGGACCGCATGATCAGTATACGTTCAGTGATGCAATATCAGAAGTAATTTCCGCGTAGGCTGCTCTGCTGTGAAGAAGGCCTTTGCTGATGTACTTGACCGCATGATCAGTACGTTCAGCGATGCAATATCAGAAGTAATTTCCGCGCAGGCTGCTCTGCTGTGGAGAAGGCCATTGCTGGTGTACTTGACCGCATGATCAGTACGTTCAGTGATGCATTATCACAATTTCCGCTCAGGCTTCTCTCCAGTGGAGAAGGCTGTTGCTGGTGTACTTGGCCGCATGATCAGTACGTTCAGTGATGCAATATCAGAAGTAATTTCCGCGCAGGCTGCTCTGCTATGGAGAAGGCCATTGCTGGTGTACTTGACCACATGAACAGTACGTTCAGTGATGCAATATCAAAAGTATTTCCGCGCAGGCTGCTCTGCAGTGGAATATGCCATTGCTGGTGCACTGGACCGCATGATCGGTACGTTCAGTGATGCAATATCAGAAATTTCCCATCAGGCTGCTGTCCTGTGAAGAAGGCCATTGCTGGTGTACTTGACCGCATGATCAGTATACGTTCAGTGATGCAATATCAGAAGTAATTTCCGCGCAGGCTGCTCTGCTGTGAAGAAGGGCTTTGCTGATGTATTGACCGCATGATCAATACGTTCAGTGATGCAATATCAAAAGTAATTTCCGCGCAGGCTGCTCTGCGGTGGAGAAAGCCATAGCTGGTTTACTTGACCGCATGATCAGTACGTTCAGTTATGCATTATCACAAGTAATATCAGCGCAGGCTGCTCTGCAGTGGAGAAGGCCATTGCTGGTGTACATGACCACATGATCAGTACGTTCAGTTATGCATTATCACAAGTAATATCACCGCAGGCTGCTCTGCAGTGGAGAAGGCCATTGCTGGTGCACTTGACCGCATAATCAGTACGTTCAGGTATGCAATATCATAAATATTTTCCCGCAGGCTGCTGTGCAGTGGAGAAGGCCATTGCTGGTGAACTTGACCGCATGATCAGTATACGTTCAGTGATGCAATTTCAGAATTAAATTCCGCGCAGGCTGCTCTGCTGTGAAGAAGGCCATTGCTGGTGTACTTGACCGCATGAACAGTACGTTCAGTGATGCAATATCAGAAGTATTTCCGCGCAGGCTGCTCTGCAGTGGAATATGCCATTGCTGGTGTACTGGACCGCATGATCGGTACATTCAGTGATGCAATATCAGAAATTCCCCGCAGGCTGCTGTCCTGTGGAGAAGGCCATTGCTGGTGTACTTGACCGCATGATCAGTATACGTTCAGTGATGCAATATCAGAAGTAATTTCCGCGCAGGCTGCTTGCAGTGTAGAAGGCCATTGCTGGTGTACTTGACCGCATGATGAGTACGTTCAGTGATGCATTATCTAAGTAATTTCCGCGCAGGCTGCTCTGCTGTGGAGAAGGCCATTGCTGGTATACTTGACCGCATGATCAGTACGTTCAGTGATGCAATATCAGGGGTAATTTCTGCGCAGGCTGTTCTGCAGTGGAGAAGGCCATTGCTGGTGTACTTGATCGCATGATCAGTACGTTCAGTGATGCAATATGAGAAGTAATTTCTGCGCAGGCTGCTCTGCTGTGGAGAAGACCATTGCTGGTGTACTTGACCGCATGATCAGTACGTTCATGGATGCAATATCAGAAGTAATTTCCGCGCAGCCTGCACTGCTGTGGTGAAGGCCGTTGCTGCTGTACTTGACCGCCCGATCAGTATGCGTTCAGTGATGCAATTTTAGAAGTAATTTCCGCGCAGGCTGCACTGCTGTGCAGTAGGCCGTTGCTGGTGTACTTGACCGCATGATCAGTACGTTCAGTGATGCAATATCAGAAGTAATTTCCGCGCAGGCTGCTCTGCTGTGGAGAAGGCCATTCCTGGTGTACTTGACCGCATGATCAGTACACTCAGTGAAGCAATATAAGAAGTAATTTCCACGCAGGCTGCACTTCTGTTGGGAAGGTCGTTTGCTGTTGTACTTGACCGCACGATCAGTGTGCGTTCAGTGATGCAATATCAGAAGTAATTTCCGCGCAGGCTGCTCTGCAGTGGAGAAGGCCATTGCAGGTGTACTTGACCCCATGATCAGTACGTTCAGTGATGCAATTTCAGAAGTAATTTCCGCGCATGCTGCTCTGCGGTAGAGAACGCCATTGCTGGTTTACTTGACCGCATGATCAGTACGTTCAGTTATGCATTATCACAAGTAATATCCGCGCAGGCTGCTCTGCAGTGGAGAAGGCCATTGCTGGTGTACTTGACCGCATGATCAGTACGTTCAGTGATGCAATATCAGAAGTAATTTCCGCTCAGGCTGCTCTGCTATGGAGAAGGCCATTGCTGGTGTACTTCACCACATGAACAGTACGTTCAGTGATGCAATATCAGAAGTATTTCCGCGCAGGCTGCTCTGCAGTGGAATATGCCATTGCTGGTGCACTGGACCGCATGATCGGTACGTTCAGTGATGCAATATCAGAAATTCCCCGCAGGCTGCTGTCCTGTGAAGAAGGCCATTGCTGTTGTACTTGACCGCATGATCAGTATACGTTCAGTGATGCAATATCAGAAGTAATTTCCGCGCAGGCTGCTCTGCTGTGAAGAAGGCCTTTGCTGATGTATTGACCGCATGATCAATACGTTCAGTGATGCAATATCAGAAGTAATTTCCGCGCAGGCTGCTCTGCGGTGGAGAACGCCATTGCTGGCTTACTTGACCGCATGATCAGTACGTTCAGTTATGAATTATCACAAGTAATATCTGCGCAGGCTGCTCTGCAGTGGAGAAGGCCATTGCTGGTGTACATGACCACATGATCAGTACGTTCAGTGATGCATTATCACAATTTCCGCGCAGGCTGCTCTGCAAAGGAAAAGGCTGTTGCTGGTGTATTTGACTGCATGATCGGTACGTTCAGTTATGCATTATCACAAGTAATATCACCGCAGGCTGCTCTGCAGTGGAGAAGGCCATTGCTGGTGTACTTGACCGCATAATCAGTACGTTCAGTTATGCATTATCACAAGTAATATCCGCGCAGGCTGCTCTGCAGTGGAGAAGGCCATTGCTGGTGTACTTGACCGCATGATCAGTACGTTCAGTGATGCAATATCCGAAGTAATTTCCGCGCAGGCTGCTCTGCTATGAAGAAGGCCTTTGCTGATGTATTGACCGCATGATCAATACGTTCAGTGATGCAATATCAAAAGTAATTTCCGCGCAGGTTGCTCTGCGGTGGAGAACGCCATTGCTGGTTTACTTGACCGCATGATCAGTACGTTCAGTTATGCATTATCACAAGTAATATCTGCGCAGGCTGCTCTGCAGTGGAGAAGGCCATTGCTGGTGTACATGACCACATGATCAGTACGTTCAGTGATGCATTATCACAATTTCCGCGCAGGCTGCTCTGCAATGGAAAAGGCTGTTGCTGGTGTATTTGACTGCATGATCGGTACGTTCAGTTATGCATTATCACAAGTAATATCACCGCAGGCTGCTCTGCAGTGGAGAAGGCCATTGCTGGTGTACTTGACCGCATAATCAGTACGTTCAGTTATGCAATATCATAAATATTTTCCCGCAGGCTGCTGTGCAGTGGAGAAGGCCATTGCTGGTGAACTTGACCGCATGATCAGTATACGTTCAGTGATGCAATTTCAGAATTAAATTCCGCGCAGGCTGCTCTGCTGTGAAGAACGCCATTGCTGGTGTACTTTACCGCATGAACAGTACGTTCAGTGATGCAATATCAGAAGTATTTCCGCGCAGGCTGCTCTGCAGTGGAATATGCCATTGCTGGTGTACTGGACCGCATGATCGGTACATTCAGTGATGCAATATCAGAAATTCCCCGCAGGCTGCTGTCCTGTGGAGAAGGCCATTGCTGGTGTACTTGACCGCATGATCAGTATACGTTCAGTGATGCAATATCAGAAGTAATTTCCGCGCAGGCTGCTTGCAGTGTAGAAGGCCATTGCTGGTGTACTTGACCGCATGATGAGTACGTTCAGTGATGCATTATCTAAGTAATTTCCGCGCAGGCTGCTCTGCTGTGGAGAAGGCCATTGCTGGTATACTTGACCGCATGATCAGTACGTTCAGTGATGCAATATCAGGGGTAATTTCTGCGCAGGCTGTTCTGCAGTGGAGAAGGCCATTGCTGGTGTACTTGACCGCATGATCAGTACGTTCAGTGATGCAATATGAGAAGTAATTTCCGCGCAGGCTGCTCTGCTGTGGAGAAGACCATTGCTGGTGTACTTGACCGCATGATCAGTACGTTCATGGATGCAATATCAGAAGTAATTTCCGCGCAGCCTGCACTGCTGTGGTGAAGGCCGTTGCTGCTGTACTTGACCGCCCGATCAGTATGCGTTCAGTGATGCAATATCAGAAGTAATTTCCGCGCAGGCTGCACTGCTGTGCAGTAGGCCATTGCTGGTGTACTTGACCGCATGATCAGTACACTCAGTGAAGCAATATAAGAAGTAATTTCCACGCAGGCTGCACTTCTGTTGGGAAGGTCGTTTGCTGTTGTACTTGACCGCACGATCAGTGTGCGTTCAGTGATGCAATATCAGAAGTAATTTCCGCGCAGGCTGCTCTGCAGTGGAGAAGGCCATTGCAGGTGTACTTGACCCCATGATCAGTACGTTCAGTGAAACAATTTCAGAAGTAATTTCCGCGCATGCTGCTCTGCGGTAGAGAACGCCATTGCTGGTTTACTTGACCGCATGATCAGTACGTTCAGTTATGAATTATCACAAGTAATATCCGCGCAGGCTGCTCTGCAGTGGAGAAGGCCATTGCTGGTGTACTTGACCGCATGATCAGTACGTTCAGTGATGCAATTTTAGAAGTAATTTCCGCGCAGGCTGCTCTGCGGTGGAGAACGCCATTGCTGGTTTACTTGACCGCATGATCAGTACGTTCAGTGATGCATTATCACAATTTCCGCTCAGGCTGCGCTGCAGTGGAATATGCCATTGCTGGTGTACTGGACCGCATGATCAGTATACGTTCAGTGATGCAATATCAGAAGTAATTTCCGCGTAGGCTGCTCTGCTGTGAAGAAGGCCTTTGCTGATGTACTTGACCGCATGATCAGTACGTTCAGCGATGCAATATCAGAAGTAATTTCCGCGCAGGCTGCTCTGCTGTGGAGAAGGCCATTGCTGGTGTACTTGACCGCATGATCAGTACGTTCAGTGATGCATTATCACAATTTCCGCTCAGGCTTCTCTCCAGTGGAGAAGGCTGTTGCTGGTGTACTTGGCCGCATGATCAGTACGTTCAGTGATGCAATATCAGAAGTAATTTCCGCGCAGGCTGCTCTGCTATGGAGAAGGCCATTGCTGGTGTACTTGACCACATGAACAGTACGTTCAGTGATGCAATATCAAAAGTATTTCCGCGCAGGCTGCTCTGCAGTGGAATATGCCATTGCTGGTGCACTGGACCGCATGATCGGTACGTTCAGTGATGCAATATCAGAAATTTCCCATCAGGCTGCTGTCCTGTGAAGAAGGCCATTGCTGGTGTACTTGACCGCATGATCAGTATACGTTCAGTGATGCAATATCAGAAGTAATTTCCGCGCAGGCTGCTCTGCTGTGAAGAAGGGCTTTGCTGATGTATTGACCGCATGATCAATACGTTCAGTGATGCAATATCAAAAGTAATTTCCGCGCAGGCTGCTCTGCGGTGGAGAAAGCCATAGCTGGTTTACTTGACCGCATGATCAGTACGTTCAGTTATGCATTATCACAAGTAATATCAGCGCAGGCTGCTCTGCAGTGGAGAAGGCCATTGCTGGTGTACATGACCACATGATCAGTACGTTCAGTTATGCATTATCACAAGTAATATCACCGCAGGCTGCTCTGCAGTGGAGAAGGCCATTGCTGGTGCACTTGACCGCATAATCAGTACGTTCAGGTATGCAATATCATAAATATTTTCCCGCAGGCTGCTGTGCAGTGGAGAAGGCCATTGCTGGTGAACTTGACCGCATGATCAGTATACGTTCAGTGATGCAATTTCAGAATTAAATTCCGCGCAGGCTGCTCTGCTGTGAAGAAGGCCATTGCTGGTGTACTTGACCGCATGAACAGTACGTTCAGTGATGCAATATCAGAAGTATTTCCGCGCAGGCTGCTCTGCAGTGGAATATGCCATTGCTGGTGTACTGGACCGCATGATCGGTACATTCAGTGATGCAATATCAGAAATTCCCCGCAGGCTGCTGTCCTGTGGAGAAGGCCATTGCTGGTGTACTTGACCGCATGATCAGTATACGTTCAGTGATGCAATATCAGAAGTAATTTCCGCGCAGGCTGCTTGCAGTGTAGAAGGCCATTGCTGGTGTACTTGACCGCATGATGAGTACGTTCAGTGATGCATTATCTAAGTAATTTCCGCGCAGGCTGCTCTGCTGTGGAGAAGGCCATTGCTGGTATACTTGACCGCATGATCAGTACGTTCAGTGATGCAATATCAGGGGTAATTTCTGCGCAGGCTGTTCTGCAGTGGAGAAGGCCATTGCTGGTGTACTTGATCGCATGATCAGTACGTTCAGTGATGCAATATGAGAAGTAATTTCCGCGCAGGCTGCTCTGCTGTGGAGAAGACCATTGCTGGTGTACTTGACCGCATGATCAGTACGTTCATGGATGCAATATCAGAAGTAATTTCCGCGCAGCCTGCACTGCTGTGGTGAAGGCCGTTGCTGCTGTACTTGACCGCCCGATCAGTATGCGTTCAGTGATGCAATTTTAGAAGTAATTTCCGCGCAGGCTGCACTGCTGTGCAGTAGGCCGTTGCTGGTGTACTTGACCGCATGATCAGTACGTTCAGTGATGCAATATCAGAAGTAATTTCCGCGCAGGCTGCTCTGCTGTGGAGAAGGCCATTCCTGGTGTACTTGACCGCATGATCAGTACACTCAGTGAAGCAATATAAGAAGTAATTTCCACGCAGGCTGCACTTCTGTTGGGAAGGTCGTTTGCTGTTGTACTTGACCGCACGATCAGTGTGCGTTCAGTGATGCAATATCAGAAGTAATTTCCGCGCAGGCTGCTCTGCAGTGGAGAAGGCCATTGCAGGTGTACTTGACCCCATGATCAGTACGTTCAGTGATGCAATTTCAGAAGTAATTTCCGCGCATGCTGCTCTGCGGTAGAGAACGCCATTGCTGGTTTACTTGACCGCATGATCAGTACGTTCAGTTATGCATTATCACAAGTAATATCCGCGCAGGCTGCTCTGCAGTGGAGAAGGCCATTGCTGGTGTACTTGACCGCATGATCAGTACGTTCAGTGATGCAATATCAGAAGTAATTTCCGCTCAGGCTGCTCTGCTATGGAGAAGGCCATTGCTGGTGTACTTGACCACATGAACAGTACGTTCAGTGATGCAATATCAGAAGTATTTCCGCGCAGGCTGCTC
Organism: Amblyomma americanum; assembly: GCA_030143305.2. Classification (NCBI taxonomy): domain Eukaryota; kingdom Metazoa; phylum Arthropoda; class Arachnida; order Ixodida; family Ixodidae; genus Amblyomma; species Amblyomma americanum. Next base: position 58,529 of record JARKHS020009282.1, on the reverse strand, counting down.
TGCAGTGGAATATGCCATTGCTGGTGCACTGGACCGCATGATCGGTACGTTCAGTGATGCAATATCAGAAATTCCCCGCAGGCTGCTGTCCTGTGAAGAAGGCCATTGCTGTTGTACTTGACCGCATGATCAGTATACGTTCAGTGATGCAATATCAGAAGTAATTTCCGCGCAGGCTGCTCTGCTGTGAAGAAGGCCTTTGCTGATGTATTGACCGCATGATCAATACGTTCAGTGATGCAATATCAGAAGTAATTTCCGCGCAGGCTGCTCTGCGGTGGAGAACGCCATTGCTGGCTTACTTGACCGCATGATCAGTACGTTCAGTTATGAATTATCACAAGTAATATCTGCGCAGGCTGCTCTGCAGTGGAGAAGGCCATTGCTGGTGTACATGACCACATGATCAGTACGTTCAGTGATGCATTATCACAATTTCCGCGCAGGCTGCTCTGCAAAGGAAAAGGCTGTTGCTGGTGTATTTGACTGCATGATCGGTACGTTCAGTTATGCATTATCACAAGTAATATCACCGCAGGCTGCTCTGCAGTGGAGAAGGCCATTGCTGGTGTACTTGACCGCATAATCAGTACGTTCAGTTATGCATTATCACAAGTAATATCCGCGCAGGCTGCTCTGCAGTGGAGAAGGCCATTGCTGGTGTACTTGACCGCATGATCAGTACGTTCAGTGATGCAATATCCGAAGTAATTTCCGCGCAGGCTGCTCTGCTATGAAGAAGGCCTTTGCTGATGTATTGACCGCATGATCAATACGTTCAGTGATGCAATATCAAAAGTAATTTCCGCGCAGGTTGCTCTGCGGTGGAGAACGCCATTGCTGGTTTACTTGACCGCATGATCAGTACGTTCAGTTATGCATTATCACAAGTAATATCTGCGCAGGCTGCTCTGCAGTGGAGAAGGCCATTGCTGGTGTACATGACCACATGATCAGTACGTTCAGTGATGCATTATCACAATTTCCGCGCAGGCTGCTCTGCAATGGAAAAGGCTGTTGCTGGTGTATTTGACTGCATGATCGGTACGTTCAGTTATGCATTATCACAAGTAATATCACCGCAGGCTGCTCTGCAGTGGAGAAGGCCATTGCTGGTGTACTTGACCGCATAATCAGTACGTTCAGTTATGCAATATCATAAATATTTTCCCGCAGGCTGCTGTGCAGTGGAGAAGGCCATTGCTGGTGAACTTGACCGCATGATCAGTATACGTTCAGTGATGCAATTTCAGAATTAAATTCCGCGCAGGCTGCTCTGCTGTGAAGAACGCCATTGCTGGTGTACTTTACCGCATGAACAGTACGTTCAGTGATGCAATATCAGAAGTATTTCCGCGCAGGCTGCTCTGCAGTGGAATATGCCATTGCTGGTGTACTGGACCGCATGATCGGTACATTCAGTGATGCAATATCAGAAATTCCCCGCAGGCTGCTGTCCTGTGGAGAAGGCCATTGCTGGTGTACTTGACCGCATGATCAGTATACGTTCAGTGATGCAATATCAGAAGTAATTTCCGCGCAGGCTGCTTGCAGTGTAGAAGGCCATTGCTGGTGTACTTGACCGCATGATGAGTACGTTCAGTGATGCATTATCTAAGTAATTTCCGCGCAGGCTGCTCTGCTGTGGAGAAGGCCATTGCTGGTATACTTGACCGCATGATCAGTACGTTCAGTGATGCAATATCAGGGGTAATTTCTGCGCAGGCTGTTCTGCAGTGGAGAAGGCCATTGCTGGTGTACTTGACCGCATGATCAGTACGTTCAGTGATGCAATATGAGAAGTAATTTCCGCGCAGGCTGCTCTGCTGTGGAGAAGACCATTGCTGGTGTACTTGACCGCATGATCAGTACGTTCATGGATGCAATATCAGAAGTAATTTCCGCGCAGCCTGCACTGCTGTGGTGAAGGCCGTTGCTGCTGTACTTGACCGCCCGATCAGTATGCGTTCAGTGATGCAATATCAGAAGTAATTTCCGCGCAGGCTGCACTGCTGTGCAGTAGGCCATTGCTGGTGTACTTGACCGCATGATCAGTACACTCAGTGAAGCAATATAAGAAGTAATTTCCACGCAGGCTGCACTTCTGTTGGGAAGGTCGTTTGCTGTTGTACTTGACCGCACGATCAGTGTGCGTTCAGTGATGCAATATCAGAAGTAATTTCCGCGCAGGCTGCTCTGCAGTGGAGAAGGCCATTGCAGGTGTACTTGACCCCATGATCAGTACGTTCAGTGAAACAATTTCAGAAGTAATTTCCGCGCATGCTGCTCTGCGGTAGAGAACGCCATTGCTGGTTTACTTGACCGCATGATCAGTACGTTCAGTTATGAATTATCACAAGTAATATCCGCGCAGGCTGCTCTGCAGTGGAGAAGGCCATTGCTGGTGTACTTGACCGCATGATCAGTACGTTCAGTGATGCAATATCAGAAGTAATTTCCGCGCAGGCTGCTCTGCTGTGGAGAAGGCCATTGCTGGTGTACTTGACCGCATGATCAGTACGTTCAGTGATGCATTATCACAATTTCCGCTCAGGCTGCTCTGCAGTGGAGAAGGCTGTTGCTGGTGTACTTGGCCGCATGATCAGATACGTTCAGTGATGCAATATCAGAAGTAATTTCCGCGCAGGCTGCTCTGCTATGGAGAAGGCCATTGCTGGTGTACTTGACCGCATGATCAGTACGTTCAGTGATGCAATATCAGAAGTATTTCCGCGCAGGCTGCTCTGCAGTGGAATATGCCATTGCTGGTGCACTGGACCGCATGATCGGTACGTTCAGTGATGCAATATCAGAAATTCCCCGCAGGCTGCTGTCCTGTGAAGAAGGCCATTGCTGTTGTACTTGACCGCATGATCAGTATACGTTCAGTGATGCAATATCAGAAGTAATTTCCGCGCAGGCTGCTCTGCTGTGAAGAAGGCCTTTGCTGATGTATTGACCGCATGATCAATACGTTCAGTGATGCAATATCAGAAGTAATTTCCGCGCAGGCTGCTCTGCGGTGGAGAACGCCATTGCTGGCTTACTTGACCGCATGATCAGTACGTTCAGTTATGCATTATCACAAGTAATATCTGCGCAGGCTGCTCTGCAGTGGAGAAGGCCATTGCTGGTGTACATGACCACATGATCAGTACGTTCAGTGATGCATTATCACAATTTCCGCGCAGGCTGCTCTGCAAAGGAAAAGGCTGTTGCTGGTGTATTTGACTGCATGATCGGTACGTTCAGTTATGCATTATCACAAGTAATATCACCGCAGGCTGCTCTGCAGTGGAGAAGGCCATTGCTGGTGTACTTGACCGCATAATCAGTACGTTCAGTTATGCATTATCACAAGTAATATCCGCGCAGGCTGCTCTGCAGTGGAGAAGGCCATTGCTGGTGTACTTGACCGCATGATCAGTACGTTCAGTGATGCAATATCCGAAGTAATTTCCGCGCAGGCTGCTCTGCTGTGAAGAAGGCCTTTGCTGATGTATTGACCGCATGATCAATACGTTCAGTGATGCAATATCAAAAGTAATTTCCGCGCAGGTTGCTCTGCGGTGGAGAACGCCATTGCTGGTTTACTTGACCGCATGATCAGTACGTTCAGTTATGCATTATCACAAGTAATATCTGCGCAGGCTGCTCTGCAGTGGAGAAGGCCATTGCTGGTGTACATGACCACATGATCAGTACGTTCAGTGATGCATTATCACAATTTCCGCGCAGGCTGCTCTGCAATGGAAAAGGCTGTTGCTGGTGTATTTGACTGCATGATCGGTACGTTCAGTTATGCATTATCACAAGTAATATCACCGCAGGCTGCTCTGCAGTGGAGAAGGCCATTGCTGGTGTACTTGACCGCATAATCAGTACGTTCAGTTATGCAATATCATAAATATTTTCCCGCAGGCTGCTGTGCAGTGGAGAAGGCCATTGCTGGTGAACTTGACCGCATGATCAGTATACGTTCAGTGATGCAATTTCAGAATTAAATTCCGCGCAGGCTGCTCTGCTGTGAAGAACGCCATTGCTGGTGTACTTTACCGCATGAACAGTACGTTCAGTGATGCAATATCAGAAGTATTTCCGCGCAGGCTGCTCTGCAGTGGAATATGCCATTGCTGGTGTACTGGACAGCATGATCGGTACATTCAGTGATGCAATATCAGAAATTCCCCGCAGGCTGCTGTCCTGTGGAGAAGGCCATTGCTGGTGTACTTGACCGCATGATCAGTATACGTTCAGTGATGCAATATCAGAAGTAATTTCCGCGCAGACTGCTCTGCTGTGAAGACGGCCTTTGCTGGTGCACTTGACCGCATGATCAGTACGTTCAGTGATGCAATATCAGAAGCAATTTCCGCGCAGGCTGCTTGCAGTGTAGAAGGCCATTGCTGGTGTACTTGACCGCATGATGAGTACGTTCAGTGATGCATTATCTAAGTAATTTCCGCGCAGGCTGCTCTGCTGTGGAGAAGGCCATTGCTGGTATACTTGACCGCATGATCAGTACGTTCAGTGATGCAATATCAGGGGTAATTTCCGCGCAGGCTGCTCTGCAGTGGAGAAGGCCATTGCTGGTGTACTTGACCGCATGATCAGTACGTTCAGTGATGCAATATGAGAAGTAATTTCCGCGCAGGCTGCTCTGCTGTGGAGACGACCATTGCTGGTGTACTTGACCGCATGATCAGTACGTTCATGGATGCAATATCAGAAGTAATTTCCGCGCAGCCTGCACTGCTGTGGTGAAGGCCGTTGCTGGTGTACTTGACCGCCCGATCAGTATGCGTTCAGTGATGCAATATCAGAAGTAATTTCCGCGCAGGCTGCTCTGCAGTGCAGTATGCCATTGCTGGTGTACTTGACCGCATGATCAGTACGTTCAGTGATGCAATTTCAGAATTAAATTCCGCGCAGGCTGCTCTGCTGTGAAGAAGGCCATTGCTGGTGTACTTGACCGCATGAACAGTACGTTCAGTGATGCAATATCAGAAGTATTTCCGCGCAGGCTGCTCTGCAGTGGAATAGGCCATTGCTGGTGTACTGGACCGCATGATCGGTACATTCAGTGATGCAATATCACAAATTCCCCGCAGGCTGCTGTCCTGTGGAGAAGGCCATTGCTGGTGTACTTGACCGCATGATCAGTATACGTTCAGTGATGCAATATCAGAAGTAATTTCCGCGCAGGCTGCTCTGCTGTGAAGACGGCCATTGCTAGGTGCACTTGACCGCATGATCAGTACGTTCAGTGATGCAATATCAGAAGTAATTTCCGCGCAGGCTGCTTGCAGTGGAGAAGGCCATTGCTGGTGTACTTGACCGCATGATGAGTACGTTCAGTGATGCATTATCTAAGTAATTTCCGCGCAGGCTGCTCTGCTGTGGAGAATGCCATTGCTGGTGTACTTGACCGCATGATCAGTACGTTCAGTGATGCAATATCAGGGGTAATTTCCGCGCAGGCTGCTCTGCAGTGGAGAAGGCCATTGCTGGTGTACTTGACCGCATGATCAGTACGTTCAGTGATGCAATATGAGAAGTAATTTCCGCGCAGGCTGCTCTGCTGTGGAGAACGACCATTGCTGGTGTACTTGACCGCATGATCAGTACGTTCAGTGGATGCAATATCAGAAGTAATTTCCGCGCAGGCTGCTACTGCTGTGGAGAAGGCCATTGCTGGTGTACTTGACCGCCCGATCAGTATGCGTTCAGTGATGCAATATCAGAAGTAATTTCCGCGCAGGCTGCTCTGCTGTGCAGAAGGCCATTGCTGGTGTACTTGACCGCATGATCAGTACGTTCAGTGATGCAATATCAGAAGTAATTTCCGCGCAGGCTGCTCTGCAGTGGAGAAGGCCATTGCTGGTGTACTTGACCGCATGATCAGTACGTTCAGTGATGCAATATCAGAAGTAATTTCCACGCAGGCTGCTCTTCTGTGGAGAAGGTCGTTGCTGGTGTACTTGACCGCATGATCAGTGTACGTTCAGTGATGCAATATCAGAAGTAATTTCCGCGCAGGCTGCTCTGCAGTGGAGAAGGCCATTGCTGGTGTACATGACCCCATGATCAGTACGTTCAGTGATGCAATATCAGAAGTAATTTCCGCGCAGGCTGCTCTGCGGTGGAGAACGCCATTGCTGGTTTACTTGACCGCATGATCAGTACGTTCAGTTATGCATTATCACAAGTAATATCCGCGCAGGCTGCTCTGCAGTGGAGAAGGCCATTGCTGGTGTACTTGACCGCATGATCAGTAGCGTTCAGTGATGCAATATCAGCAGTAATTTCCGCGCAGGCTGCTCTGCTGTGGAGAAGGCCGTTGCTGGTGTACTTGACCGCATGATCAGTACGTTCAGTGATGCATTATCACAATAATTCCGCGCAGGCTGCTCTGCAGTGGAGAAGGCCATTGCTGGTGTACTTGACCGCATGATCAGTACGTTCAGTGATGCAATATCATAAATATTTTCCCGCAGGCTGCTGTGCAGTGGAGAAGGCCATTGCTGGTGAACTTGACCGCATGATCAGTATACGTTCAGTGATGCAATTTCAGAATTAAATTCCGCGCAGGCTGCTCTGCTGTGAAGAACGCCATTGCTGGTGTACATTACCGCATGAACAGTACGTTCAGTGATGCAATATCAGAAGTATTTCCGCGCAGGCTGCTCTGCAGTGGAATATGCCATTGCTGGTGTACTGGACCGCATGATCGGTACATTCAGTGATGCAATATCAGAAGTTCCCCGCAGGCTGCTGTCCTGTGGAGAAGGCCATTGCTGGTGTACTTGACCGCATGATCAGTATACGTTCAGTGATGCAATATCAGAAGTAATTTCCGCGCAGGCTGCTCTGCAGTGAAGACGGCCTTTGCTGGTGCACTTGACCGCATGATCAGTACGTTCAGTGATGCAATATCAGAAGTAATTTCCGCGCAGGCTGCTCTGCAGTGGAGAAGGCCATTGCTGGTGTACTTGACCGCATGATGAGTACGTTCAGTGATGCATTATCTAAGTAATTTCCGCGCAGGCTGCTCTGCTGTGGAGAAGGCCATTGCTGGTATACTTGACCGCATGATCAGTACGTTCAGTGATGCAATATCAGGGGTAATTTCCGCGCAGGCTGCTCTGCAGTGGAGAAGGCCATTGCTGGTGTACTTGACCGCATGATCAGTACGTTCAGTGATGCAATATGAGAAGTAATTTCCGCGCAGGCTGCTCTGCTGTGGAGAAGACCATTGCTGGTGTACTTGACCGCATGATCAGTACGTTCAGTGGATGCAATATCAGAAGTAATTTCCGCGCAGGCTGCACTGCTGTGGTGAAGGCCGTTGCTGGTGTACTTGACCGCCCGATCAGTATGCGTTCAGTGATGCAATATCAGAAGTAATTTCCGCGCAGGCTGCTCTGCAGTGGAGAAGGCCATTGCTGGTGTACTTGACCGCATGATCAGTACGTTCAGTGATGCAATATCAGAAGTAATTTCCGCGCAGGCTGCTCTGCTGTGGAGAAGGCCATTCCTGGTGTACTTGACCGCATGATCAGTACGTTCAGTGAAGCAATATCAGAAGTAATTTCCGCGCAGGCTGCTCTGCTGTGGGAAGGCCATTGCTGGTGTACTTGACCGCATGATCAGTGTACGTTCAGTGATGCAATATCAGAAGTAATTTCCGCGCAGGCTGCTCTGCAGTGGAGAAGGCCATTGCTGGTGTACTTGACCGCATGATCAGTACGTTCAGTGATGCAATTTCAGAAGTAATTTCCGCGCAGGCTGCTCTGCGGTGGAGAACGCCATTGCTGGTTTACTTGACCGCATGATCAGTACGTTCAGTGATGCATTATCACAAGTAATATCCGCGCAGGCTGCTTTGCAGTGGAGAAGGCCATTGCTGGTGTACTTGACCGCATGATCAGTACGTTCAGTGATGCAATATCAGAAGTAATTTCCGCGCAGGCTGCTCTGCTGCGGAGAAGGCCATTGCTGGTGTACTTGACCACATGAACAGTACGTTCAGTGATGCAATATCAGAAGTATCTCCGCGCAGGCTGCTCTGCAGTGGAATATGCCATTGCTGGTGCACTGGACCGCATGATCGGTACGTTCAGTGATGCAATATCAGAAATTCCCCGCAGGCTGCTTTCCTGTGGAGAAGGCCATTGTTGGTGTACTTGACCGCATGATCAGAATACGTTCAGTGATGCAATATGAGAAGTAATTTCCGCGCAGGCTGCTCTGCTGTGAAGAAGGCCTTTGCTGATGTATTGACCGCATGATCAATACGTTCAGTGATGCAATATCAGAAGTAATTTCCGCGCAGGCTGCTCTGCGGTGGAGAACGCCATTGCTGGTTTACTTGACCGCATGATCAGTACGTTCAGTTATGCATTATCACAAGTAATATCTGCGCAGGCTGCTCTGCAGTGGAGAAGGCCATTGCTGGTGTACATGACCACATGATCAGTACGTTCAGTGATGCATTATCACAATTTCCGCGCAGGCTGCTTTGCAGTGGAAAAGGCTGTTGCTGGTGGATTTGACTGCATGATCGGTACGTTCAGTTATGCATTATCACAAGTAATATCACCGCAGGCTGCTCTGCACTGGAGAAGGCCATTGCTGGTGTACTTGACCGCATAATCAGTACGTTCAGTTATGCAATATCATAAATATTTTCCCGCAGGCTGCTGTGCTGTGGAGAAGGCCATTGCTGGTGAACTTGACCGCATGATCAGTATACGTTCAGTGATGCAATTTCAGAATTAAATTCCGCGCAGGCTGCTCTGCTGTGAAGAAGGCCGTTGCTGGTGTACTTGACCGCATGAACAGTACGTTCAGTGATGCAATATCAGAAGTAATTTCCGCGCAGGCTGCTCTGCGGTGGAGAACGCCATTGCTGGTGTACTTGACCGCATGATCAGTGCGTTCAGTGTATGCATTTTCACAAGTAATTTCCGCGCAGCCTGCTCTGCAGTGGAGAAGGCTGTTGCTCATATACTTGACTGCATGATCGGTACGTTCAGTGATGCAATAGCAGAGGTAATTTCTGTGCAGACTGCTCTGCAGTGGAGAAGAGCTATGCAGGTGTACTTGACCGCATGATCAGTACGTTCAATGATGCAAAATGAGAAGCAACTTTCGCGCCGGCTACTCTACTGTGGAGAATGCCATTGCTGGTTTACTTGACCGCATGATCAGTACGTTCAGTGAAGCAATATCAGAAGTAATTTCCGCGCAGGCTGCTCTGCGGTGGAGAACGCCATTGCTGGTGTACTTTGACCACATGATCAGTATGTTCAGTTATGCATTTTCACAAGTAATATCCACGCAGGCTGTTCTGCAGTGGAGAAGGCCATTGCTGGTGTACTTGACCGCATGATCAGTACGTTCAGTGATGCAATATCAGAAGTAACTTCCGCGCAGGCTGCTTGCAGTGTAGAAGGCCATAGCTGGTGTACTTGACCGCATGATGAGTACGTTCAGCGATGCATTATCTAAGTGATTTCCGCGCTGGCTGCTCTGCTGTGAAGAAGGCCTTTGCTGATGTACTTGACCGCATGATCAGTATGTTCAGTGATGCGATATCAAAAGTAATTTCCGCGCAGGCTGCTCTGCGGTGGAGAACGCCATTGCTGGTTTACTTGACCGCATGATCAGTACGTTCAGTTATGCATTATCACAAGTAATATCCGCGCAGGCTGCTCTGCAGTGGAGAAGGCCATTGCTGGTGTACATGACCACATGATCATCAATGATCCATAACAGCGCGCCAGACGGGACAAAGAAGAGGAGACTTAACACACAGCGCTGACTCACAACTAAAACGTTTATTGGCTGCCAGCCAGTATATGTACTGGCCTGGTGGCCGGGAAAAAATGCAAGCACGCTTGACTTGCGTGATATCAAAACATCGCCAGTTCATCACGCACGTGTCAACATACAAGAGTCATCAGTGCAAAATATCACCCCTACAGCAGGCACGAGTTTTCATTCACAATCAAGGTAGCGGGTTTCCTTATCCGAAAAGGCTACCGAGGGAGTGCTGATACACTGATCTGAAGTCCTAGCTATCAGGTGGGCTTCTATTATTTCCCTAGTTAGCGAGTTGCGATTCTTACCTAATACAGAACATTCCTTGTAAAGGGGAAAACAAGTTTTTGAGTCGTCGTTGTCTTGCTCGTCATCGTCATCTTCGTTGTCTTTGCAGTTTCTGCAATGTTCGGCTACGTGGCCTGTGATAGCGACACTCGAGACATTATATTGGTGCTCCTTTAATCTTTCGTTAACACATCGGCCAGTTTGGCCGATGTAACATTTGCCACATGACAGAGGTAGAGAGTAGATGACCCCTTCCCGGCTAGGCACGAATTGTTTCGCGTGCCTTATCAAGCAGCTGCGTGGTTCCCTTCCTACTGAATTTACTTTTTTGACCATGCTAGACAGTCGCTTAGGCGCCGGGAAGACAACTTCGACACCAGCATGTTTCCCAATTCTTTTCAAGTTATGCGAGACTTGGTGCAGATACGGTACTACGGCAATCTTTCTTTTCTTTTCCTCCTGTCTCGCTTCACTTATCTTATCCAGTCCGACCTTTTTCTTCAGTTTTTCTGCAACAGAACCCAAAACGTCTGCATGGTAGCCAGCCTTTGACAGGCGGTTAAGTTGGTTGCAAAAGCTGCGCTCCAACCTGTGCGCACAAGATTTCATTACAGCGTTGAAAAGCACAGAAAAAGCGATCGCTCTCTTCACCAGCTTTGAATGAGCTGATGAAAAAGGCAAGATTGGCTTTGCGCCACGGGGCTCAAAAGCCCAACAAACATGAGATGGAGTGAAATGAAGCGAAAGATCTAAAAAACTAATAAAATCATTCGATGGTACTTCGTGTGTTAAAATCAATCGATTAAGGCATTCTGAGAATACCGATAACACGTCATGCAATTGCTGCTCGAAATCGAGGTTGTCACAGTCTAAAAACACGAAGTAGACGTCGACAAATCTAAAAATACGACAAACACTGGACCTGTCAAAACGCTCCTTCAACATTCTGTCGCGTGCAGCTAGAAACACATCGCTGAGAAAGGGTGCTAAACACGAACCAATACAAATTCCCTCTTTTTGAATAAAAACCTCGCCTTCCCATTCGGCAAACGTCGAGACAAGATAGAGTGAAATCAATTCGAGGAAGCCGCCAGTGGAAATTCCGCACTCATTTAGAAACGGTATAGCACCATGTTGGTCAATGAGGTCACTTACAGATGACAGAAGTTCTGCTTGAGGCAAGGTGTAATAAAGATCCTTTACATCGACTGAAAATCCACGGAACTTCTTATTGTAGTTGCATTTCAAGAATTCAATCATATCGTCCCAGCGATTTATTCTAAAAGGATCATAAATCGACAAAACATTCAGTTTCTGCTGCAGGAATTTCGCTACATGCTGCTGCCATGTTGCAATTTCGGAGACTATTACGCGGAACGGCCATTCAGGCTTATGGGTTTTCGCTGTGAAGAACACTTCCAACAAGGATTTAGAGCTGCTGTTGATCTTACTTGACAGCGCATTTAATTTTAAATTATTGACGAGTTTTTTTGCCCTGCTCTGACCTTGGCAATTAACACATCATTGCGCTTTTCAAACACAGCAAGAACAGCTTCTGATGCTTTTGACACATACACATCCCTGTCCAGAACGACAAAACCTCCGTCCTTGTCAGCAAGTAGGAGCGAGGGTGAATTATCTTTCAGCCAGCTAATGGTCTTCTGTAGAGGTAGCTTCTTCTCCGACGACCTGTACCTTGTTAGCACGTCTACACCTTCCGATATGCATCGGTCCACCTCAGTTTTGTCGGCCTGCTTAGCCACCTGCCTCACCATGGCCAGAAGTTCAGGTCTCGATCTCTTTGGCTCCACTGCAAACTTGGGCCCCAGGCTCAGGACTTTTCTGATGTATCCAGGAAACGGGACGCTCTCAGACTGTCTAGCATGGTCAAAAAAGTAAATTCAGTAGGAAGGGAACCACGCAGCTGCTTGATAAGGCACGCGAAACAATTCGTGCCTTGCCGGGAAGGGGTCTCTACTCTCTACTTCTGTCATGTGGCAAATGTTACATCGGCCAAACTGGCCGATGTGTTAACGAAAGATTAAAGGAACACCAATATAATGTCTCTCGTGCCGCTATCACAGGCCACGTAGCAAAACATTGCAGAAACTGCAAAGACAACGAAGATGACGATGACGAGGAAGACAACGACGACTCAAAAACTTGTTTTCCCCTTTACAAGGAATGCTCTGTATAAGGTAAGAACCGCGACTCGCTAACTAGGGAAATAATAGAAGCCCACCTGATAGCTAGGACTTCAGATCAGTGTATCAGCACTCCCTCTTTAGCCTTGTCGGATAAGGAAACCCGTTACCTTGATTGTGAATGAAAACTCGTGCCTGCTGTAGGGGTGATATTTTGCACTGATGACTCTTGTATGTTGACACGTGCCTGATGAACTGGCGATGTTTCGATATCACGCAAGTCAAGCGTGCTTGTATTTTTTCCCGGCCACCAGGCCAGTATTTATACTGGCTGGCAGCCAATAAATGTTTTAGTTGTGAGTCAGCGCTGTGTGTTGTGTCTCCTCTTCTTTGTCCCTTATGTCGCGCTGTTATGGATCATCGTCAGCACCAACTCGCCCAACAACTGGTTTTGTTAATCCACATGATCAGTACGTTCAGTGATGCATTATCACAATTTCCGCGCAAGCTGCTCTGCAGTGGAAAAGGCTGTTGCTGGTGTACTTGACCGCATGATCAGTATACGTTCAGTGATGCAATATCAGAAGTAATTTCCGCGCCGGCTGCTCTGCTGTGAAGAAGGCCATTGCTGGTGTACTTGACTGCATGATCGGTACGTTCAGTGATGCATTATCACAAGTAATATCCGCGCAGGCTGCACGCTGTGGAGAAGGCCGTTGCTGGTGTACTTGACCGCATGATCAGTACGTTCAGTGATGCAATATCAGAAGTTTTTCCGCGCAGGCTGCTCTGCTGTGGAGAAGACCACTTCTGGATACTTGACCGCAAGATCAGTACGTTCAGTGATGCAATATCAGAAGTAATTTCCGCGCAGGCTGCTCTGCTGTGGAGAAGGCCATTGCTGGTGTAATTGACCGCATGATCAGTACGTTCAGTGATGCATTATCACAAGTAATATCCGCGCAGGCTGCACTGCTGTGGGGAAGGCCGTTGCTGGTGTACCCGACCGCACGATCAGTATGCGTTCAGTGATGCAATATCAGAAGTATTTTCCGCGCAGGCTGCTCTGGAGTGGGGAAGGCCATTGCAGGTGTACTTGACCGCATGATCAGTACGTTCAGTGATGCATTATCACAATTTCCGCTCAGGCTGCTCTGCAGTGGAGAAGGCTGTTGCTGGTGTACTTGGCCGCACGATCAGTACGTTCAGTGATGCAATATCAGAAGTAATTTCCGCGCAGGCTGCTCTGCTATGGAGAAGGCCATTGCTGGTGTACTTGACCACATGAACAGTACGTTCAGTGATGCAATATCAGAAGTATTTCCGCGCAGGCTGCTCTGCAGTGGAATATGCCATTGCTGGTGTACTGGACCGCATGATCAGTATATGTTCAGTGATGCAATATCAGAAGTAATTTCCGCGTATGCTGCTCTGCTGTGAAGAAGGCCTTTGCTGATGTACTTGACCGCATGATCAGTACGTTCAGTGATGCAATATCAGAAGTAATTTCCGCGCAGGCTGAGAACGCCATTGCTGGTTTACTTGACCGCATGATCAGTACGTCCAGTTATGCATTATCACAAGTAATATCCGCGCAGGCTGCTCTGCAGTGGAGAAGGCCATTGCTGGTGTACATGATCACGTGATCAGTACGTTCAGTGATGCATTATCACAATTTCCGCGCAGGCTGCTCTGCAGTGGAAAAGGCTGTTGCTGGTGTATTTGACTGCATGATCGGCACGTTCAGTTATGCATTATCACAAGTAATATCCCCGCAGGCTGATCTGCAGTGGAGAACGCCATTGCTGGTGTACTTGATCGCATAATCAGTACGTTCAGTTATGCAATATCATAAATAATTTCAGCGCAGGCTGCTGTGCTGTGGGGAAGGCCATTGCTGGTGAACTTTACCGCATGATCAGTATACGTTCAGTGATGCAATTTCAGAATTAAATTCGGCGCAGTCTGCACTGCTGTGAAAAAGGCCATTGCTGGTGTACTTGACCGCATGAACAGTATACGTTCAGTGATGCAATATCAGAAGTAATTTCCGCGCAGGCTGGTCTGCTGTGAAGACGACCTTTGCTGATGTACTTGACCGCATGATCAATACGTTCAGTGATGCAATATCAGAAGTAATTTCCGCGCAGGCTGCTCTGCGGTGGAGAACGCCATTGCTGGTTTACTTGACCGCATGATCAGAATACGTTCAGTGATGCAATATCAGAAGTAATTTCCGCTCCGGCTACTCTGCTGTGAAGAAGGCCATTGCTGGTGTACTTGACCGCATGATCAGTACGTTCAGTGATGCATTATCACAAGTAATATCCGCGGAGGCTGCACTGCTGTGGGCAAGGCCGTTGCTGGTGTACTTGACCGCACGATCAGTATGCGTTCAGTGATGCAATATCAGAAGTGACTTCCGCGCAGGCTGCTCTGGAGTGGAGAAGGCCATCGCTGGTGTACTTGACCGCATGATAAGTACGTTCAGTGATGCAATATCAGAAGTAATTTCCGCTCCGGCTACTCTGCTGTGAAGAAGGCCATTGCTGGTGTACTTGACCGCATGATCAGTACGTTCAGTGATGCATTATCACAAGTAATATCCGCGGAGGCTGCACTGCTGTGGGCAAGGCCGTTGCTGGTGTACTTGACCGCACGATCAGTATGTGTTCAGTGATGCAATATCAGAAGTGACTTCCGCGCAGGCTGCTCTGGAGTGGAGAACACCATTGCTGGTGTACTTGACCGCATGATCAGTACGTTCAGTTATGCATTTTCAAAAGTAATTTCCGCGCAGCCTGCTCTGCTGTGGAGAAGGCTATTGCTCGTATACTTGACTGCATGATCGGTACGTTCAGTGATGCAATAGCAGAGGTAATTTCTGTGCAGGCTGCTCTGCAGTGGAGAAGAGCTATGCAGGTGTACTTGACCGCATGATCAGTACGTTCAATGATGCAAAATGAGAAGCAACTTTCGCGCCGGCTACTCTACTGTGGAGAAAGCCATTGCTGGTTTACTTGACCGCATGATCAGTACGTTCAGTGAAGCAATATCAGAAGTAATTTCCGCGCAGGCTGCTCTGCGGTGGAGAACGCCATTGCTGGTGTACTTGACCGCATGATCAGTACGTTCAGTGATGCAATATCAGAAGTAACTTCCGCGCAGGCTGCTTGCAGTGTAGAAGGCCATAGCTGGTGTACTTGACCGCATGATGAGTACTTTCAGTGATGCATTATCTAAGTGATTTCCGCGCTGGCTGCTCTGCTGTGAAGAAGGCCTTTGCTGATGTACTTGACCGCATGATCAGTACGTTCAGTGATGCAATATCAAAAGTAATTTCCGCGCAGGCTGCTCTGCGGTGGAGAACGCCATTGCTGGTTTACTTGACCGCATGATCAGTACGTTCAGTTATGCATTATCACAAGTAATATCCGCGCAGGCTGCTCTGCAGTGGAGAAGGCCATTGCTGGTGTACATGACCACATGATCATCAATGATCCATAACAGCGCGCCAGACGGGACAAAGAAGAGGAGACTTAACACACAGCGCTGACTCACAACTAAAACGTTTATTGGCTGCCAGCCAGTATAAATACTGGCCTGGTGGCCGGGAAAAAATACAAGCACGCTTGACTTGCGTGATATCAAAACATCGCCAGTTCATCACGCACGTGTCAACATACAAGAGTCATCAGTGCAAAATATCACCCCTACAGCAGGCACGAGTTTTCATTCACAATCAAGGTAGCGGGTTTCCTTATCCGACAAGGCTACAGATGGAGTGCTGATACACTGATCTGAAGTCCTAGCTATCAGGTGGGCTTCTATTATTTCCCTACTTAGCGAGTCGCGATTCTCACCTAATACAGAACATTCCTTGTAAAGGGGAAAACAAGTTTTTGAGTCGTCGTTGTCTTGCTCGTCATCGTCATCTTCGTTGTATTTGCAGTTTCTGCAATGTTCTGCTACGTGGCCTGTGATAGCGACACGCGAGACATTATATTGGTGCTCCTTTAATCTTTCGTTAACACATCGGCCAGTTTGGCCGATGTAACATTTGCCACATGACAGAGGTAGAGAGTAGATGACCCTTTCCCGGCAAGGCACGAATTGTTTCGCGTGCCTTATCAAGCAGCTGCGTGGTTCCCTTCCTACTGAATTTACTTTTTCGACCATGCTAGACAGTCGCTTAGGCGCCGGGAAGACAACTTCGACACCAGCATGTTTCCCAATTCTTTTCAAGTTATGCGAGACTTGGTGCAGATACGGTACTACGGCAATCTTTCTTTTCTTTTCCTCCTGTCTCGCTTCACCTATCTTATCCAGTCCGACCTTTTTCTTCAGTTTTTCTGCAACAGAACCCAAAACGTCTGCATGGTAGCCAGCCTTTGACAGGCGGTTAAGTTGGTTGCAGAAGCTGCGCTCCAACCTGTGCGCACAAGATTTCATTACAGCGTTGTAAAGCACAGAAAAAGCGTTCGCTCTCTTCACCAGCTTTGAATGAGCTGATGAAAAAGGCAAGATTGGCTTTGCACCACGGGGCTCGAAAGCCCAACAAACATGAGATGGAGTGAAATGAAGCGAAAGATCTAAAAACCTAATAAAATCATTCGATGGTACTTCGTGTGTTAAAATCAATCGATTAAGGCATTCTGAGAATACCGATAACACGTCATGCAATTGCTGCTCGAAATCGAGGTTGTCACAATCTAAAAACACGAAGTAGTCGTCCACAAATCTAAAAATACGACAAACACTGGACCTGTCAAAACGCTCCTTCAACATTCTGTCGCGTGCAGCTAGAAACACATCGCTGAGAAAGGGTGCTAAACACGAACCAATACAAATTCCCTCTTTTTGAATAAAAACCTCGCCTTCCCATTCGGCAAACGTCGAGACAAGATAGAGTGAAAGCAATTCGAGGAAGCCGCCAGTGGAAATTCCGCACTCATTTAGAAACGGTATAGCACCATGTTGGTCAATGAGGTCACTTACAGATGACAGAAGTTCTGCTGGAGGCAAGGTGTAATAAAGATCCTTTACATCGACTGAAAATCCACGGAACTTCTTATTGTAGTTGCATTTCAAGAATTCAATCATACCGTCCCAGCGATTTATTCTAAAAGGATCATAAATCGACAAAACATTCAGTTTCTGCAGCAGGAATTTCGCTACATGCTGCTGCCATGTTGCAATTTAGGAGTCTATTACGCGGAACGGCCATTCAGGCTTATGGGTTTTCGCTGTGAAGAACACTTCCAACAAGGATTTAGAGCTGCTGTTGATCTTACTTGACAGCGCATTTAATTTTAAATTATTGACGAGTTTTTTTGCCCTGCTCTGACCTTGGCAATTAACACATCATTGCGCTTTTCAAACACAGCAAGAACAGCTTCTGATGCTTTTGACACATACACATCCCTGTCCAGAACGACAAAACCTCCGTCCTTGTCAGCAAGTAGGAGAGAGAGTTAATTATCTTTCAGCCAGCTAATGGTCTTCTGTAGAGGTAGCTTCTTCTCCGAAGACCTGTTCCTTGTTAGCACGTCTACACCTTCCGATATGCATCGGTCCACCTCAGTTTTGTCGGCCTGCTTAGCCACCTGCCTCACCATGGCCAGAAGTTCAGGTCTCGATCTCTTTGGCTCCACTGCAAACTTGGGCCCCAGGCTCAGGACTTTTCTGATGTATCCAGGAAATGGGACGCTCTCAGACTGTCTAGCATGGTCAAAAAAGTAAATTCAGTAGGAAGGGAACCACGCAGCTGCTTGATAAGGCACGCGAAACAATTCGTGCCTTGCCGGGAAGGGGTCATCTACTCTCCACCTCTGTCATGTGGCAAATGTTACATCGGCCAAACTGGCCGATGTGTTAACGAAAGATTAAAGGAGCACCAATATAATGTCTCTCGTGCCGCTATCACAGGCCACGTTGCAAAACATTGCAGAAACTGCAAAGACAACGAAGATGACGATGACGAGGAAGACAACGACGACTCAAAAACTTGTTTTCCCCTTTACAAGGAATGCTCTGTATAAGGTAAGAACCGCGACTCGCTAAATAGGGAAATAATAGAAGCCTACCTGATAGCTAGGACTTAAGATCAGTGTATCAGCACTCCCTCTTTAGCCTTGTCGGATAAGGAAACCCGTTACCTTGATTGTGAATGAAAACTCGTGCCTGCTGTAGGGGTGATATTTTGCACTGATGACTCTTGTTAATGCGGCGAGTTGGGCGTGTTGGTACATAGTTTTCTGGAAAAGCAGCGCTGAACAGACGAGGACAGAGACGAGGCGACAAGGACGGGCGCTGAACTGACAACAAATTTTATTGAAGGGATTCACATTTATAAACGTAGTGCAGCTACCGTTCGCGCATGCTCAGGAAAGTCAGCTCTTTTGGTGAAAGGGCGATAGAGGCTGTGCTGACGCAGCCCTCTCCCAGGCTATATATCTGATTTGATTCAGCTATTTCTCTAGTCATACGTACACTGCTCTTTCTGATTATGGAGGTGTCACCGAGTGCAGGAGTACAATCTAGGCAAGTGATACAGTGACTTGCGAGGAAGCCTTCAAAATCTTTTCCCTCGCGTGCATTTTTCACGTTCAAGGCATGCTCTCTTAACCTCTCGTTCACGCATCTCCCAGTTTGGCCAACATACGTCTTTCCACAACTTAACGGAATTTTGTAAACTACACCTTCTGTGCAATCAACATAAGGCCGCCTATGTTTTTTGCCACAGCCACGCTTCTGGGTCGCCTCCGGATTAGTGATCCTGCAAAGCTTGGACAGCTTGTGAGGGGCAGAGAAGACCACTTTCACGTCGTAACGCTGGGCTACCTTTTTCAGATTGTGCGAAAGTGAGTGTATGTAAGGTATAACAGCTACCTTCTGCCTGCGCTGTGCGCGGCTATCGCACGTATGCACCTTGCTGCGCATGTGTTTTAGGCAGCTTTCAGCGACTGAAACCAGGAGGTGGTGCGGGTACCCAGCGCTAAGCAGTCTATCTGCTTGACGATTGAATGCTTGCGACATCAGATGCGGGCAGGATTTGCCGAGAGCGTTCTTGAGGCAAGACATGGCAATAGCTCGTTTAACGAGCTTGGAGTGGGCGGAGTTGAACGCCAGAAGTGGTTTGTTGGCGCGCGGTTCATAGCACCAGCAGACACCATCATCTTTAAAGTGGAACCGGATGTCTAGAAATCTAATTTGGCCATTTACTGGAAGTTCGTGGGTGAGGTCAAGAGGATTCATCACAATACCGAATGAACCCAGTACATTCTTACTGATACGTTGAATCGCCTGCGCGTCACAGTCTAAGACAACTAAAAAATCGTCCACGTAACGAAAAACCTTGATAAAATTGCTGTCCATGGGAGAAGCGAGCAGTTGACGATCGAAATGAGCCAGCAGAAGGTCACTGAGAACCGGGGCTATGCAGGACCCGATACATATACCCTGCTTTTGTAGGTGGGGCATCCCTTCAAACTGGATATAGGTTGATTGGAGATAAAACTTTAAAAGTTCTAAAAAACCCCCAACTGTGACCCCCGCAGTATTTTGAAAAGCAATGGAGCCATATTTGTCAATGGAAAGCTCAACGCACTCAAGGATGAGCTTGTGAGGTAAAGAATAAAAGAGATCTTTAATGTCAATGGAGAAAGCCTGGTAGCATTTGTCAGTGTTAGTGCTAAAAAATTCTAAAACCTGGTTGGAATTGTTAACAATAAACGGGTCGTCCACGGGTAAAAGCTTAAGATGGAGCTGTAAAAAACGAGCAACAGAGTGCTGCCATGTACCAGTTTCAGAGACTATGGTTCTCAGTGGCACATCTACCTTATGGGTTTTAGCGCTAAAAAAGACATCTAAAAAATCTTTCTTGCTCTTATCGATCGCCTTGACAAGATCAGATAGATTCAACCGCTCGCAAAGTTTCTTCGCTCTGGACTTGACTTTGCCTAGAGACACCTTTGCATGACCAGAAAACACAGCAGAAATAGCTTCCCTAGATTTGGATATGAACACTGAGCTAGGCAATACAGCGAATCCGCCTTCTTTGTCAGCTAGGAGAAGACGAAGCGAGTGGTCACGTAGGAAACTAATTACACGTCTCACGGGTAGACAGTGCTCGGTACTCTTCCAACGATTAAGGATGTCAACACCTTCTGAGACAAAGCGGGTGCTCGCTTCGGTCGAGGTGAGGCGCGACACCTGACGTACTAAAGACAGTTGTTCTAGCCTTGATTCCTTGGGCGGTACCGCAAACTTAGGGCCGAGAGAAAGGACACGACTGACGTAAGCTGGCAAAGTTACATCACCTATGACATGCACCTTGCATTGTGGTCCTTGCGGCTCATGAGCAGGCCTGGCCCTCAGTCTTCTCAGCACTTGTTGCCAGAGGAACTCCGTTGTTTGGTCGGCGAGGCTGTGGAACGCCCGCAGCTCACGGTGGTTCGAGGAATCTTGTCCCATGCTGCAGACCTGGGCACTCAGGAGGTCGCGGTACAGGCGTGCTTGGCGTCTCCATTCCGATCGGAGGATCTTAACAACGCGTATTCCATGACCGAAAGAAGGCGGAAGTCCACCGAACAAGGCGCTGACATCTTCGGGTAGTCGCTTGGCTCGAAGGCAGAAGGAAAGTTCCCGAGCTCGGCACATTGAGACGGCAATGCGTGAAACAGTAGAACACGGATCGGACAGAACACACGAGGAAAAAGAGCCCTTTGTACTAGAAATGAACTTGGTTAATGCGGCGAGTTGGGCGTGTTGGTACATAGTTTTCTGGAAAAGCAGCGCTGAACAGACGAGGACAGAGACGAGGCGACAAGGACGGGCGCTGAACTGACAACAAATTTTATTGAAGGGATTCACATTTATAAACGTAGTGCAGCTACCGTTCGCGCATGCTCAGGAAAGTCAGCTCTTTTGGTGAAAGGGCGATAGAGGCTGTGCTGACGCAGCCCTCTCCCAGGCTATATATCTGATTTGATTCAGCTATTTCTCTAGTCATACGTACACTGCTCTTTCTGATTATGGAGGTGTCACCGAGTGCAGGAGTACAATCTAGGCAAGTGATACAGTGACTTGCGAGGAAGCCTTCAAAATCTTTTCCCTCGCGTGCATTTTTCACGTTCAAGGCATGCTCTCTTAACCTCTCGTTCACGCATCTCCCAGTTTGGCCAACATACGTCTTTCCACAACTTAACGGAATTTTGTAAACTACACCTTCTGTGCAATCAACATAAGGCCGCCTATGTTTTTTGCCACAGCCACGCTTCTGGGTCGCATCCGGATTAGTGATCCTGCAAAGCTTGGACAGCTTGTGAGGGGCAGAGAAGACCACTTTCACGTCGTAACGCTGGGCTACCTTTTTCAGATTGTGCGAAAGTGAGTGTATGTAAGGTATAACAGCTAACTTCTGCCTGCGCTGTGCGCGGCTATCGCACGTATGCACCTTGCTGCGCATGTGTTTTAGGCAGCTTTCAGCGACTGAAACCAGGAGGTGGTGCGGGTACCCAGCGCTAAGCAGTCTATCTGCTTGACGATTGAATGCTTGCGACATCAGATGCGGGCAGGATTTGCCGAGAGCGTTCTTGAGGCAAGACATGGCAATAGCTCGTTTAACGAGCTTGGAGTGGGCGGAGTTGAACGCCAGAAGTGGTTTGTTGGCGCGCGGTTCATAGCACCAGCAGACACCATCATCTTTAAAGTGGAACCGGATGTCTAGAAATCTAATTTGGCCATTTACTGGAAGTTCGTGGGTGAGGTCAAGAGGATTCATCACAATACCGAATGAACCCAGTACATTCTTACTGATACGTTGAATCGCCTGCGCGTCACAGTCTAAGACAACTAAAAAATCGTCCACGTAACGAAAAACCTTGATAAAATTGCTGTCCATGGGAGAAGCGAGCAGTTGACGATCGAAATGAGCCAGCAGAAGGTCACTGAGAACCGGGGCTATGCAGGACCCGATACATATACCCTGCTTTTGTAGGTGGGGCATCCCTTCAAACTGGATATAGGTTGATTGGAGATAAAACTTTAAAAGTTCTAAAAAACCCCCAACTGTGACCCCCGCAGTATTTTGAAAAGCAATGGAGCCATATTTGTCAATGGAAAGCTCAACGCACTCAAGGATGAGCTTGTGAGGTAAAGAATAAAAGAGATCTTTAATGTCAATGGAGAAAGCCTGGTAGCATTTGTCAGTGTTAGTGCTAAAAAATTCTAAAACCTGGTTGGAATTGTTAACAATAAACGGGTCGTCCACGGGTAAAAGCTTAAGATGGAGCTGTAAAAAACGAGCAACAGAGTGCTGCCATGTACCAGTTTCAGAGACTATGGTTCTCAGTGGCACATCTACCTTATGGGTTTTAGCGCTAAAAAAGACATCTAAAAAATCTTTCTTGCTCTTATCGATCGCCTTGACAAGATCAGATAGATTCAACCGCTCGCAAAGTTTCTTCGCTCTGGATTTGACTTTGCCTAGAGACACCTTTGCATGACCAGAAAACACAGCAGAAATAGCTTCCCTAGATTTGGATATGAACACTGAGCTAGGCAATACAGCGAATCCGCCTTCTTTGTCAGCTAGGAGAAGACGAAGCGAGTGGTCACGTAGGAAATTAATTACACGTCTCACGGGTAGACAGTGCTCGGTACTCTTCCAACGATTAAGGATGTCAACACCTTCTGAGACAAAGCGGGTGCTCGCTTCGGTCGAGGTGAGGCGCGAAACCTGACGTACTATCTGATCTATCTGATCTTGTCAAGGCGATCGATAAGAGCAGGAAAGATTTTTTAGATGTCTTTTTTAGCGCTAAAAACCATAAGGTAGATGTGCCACTGAGAACCATAGTCTCTGAAACTGGTACATGGCAGCACTCTGTTGCTCGTTTTTTACAGCTCCATCTTAAGCTTTTACCCGTGGACGACCCGTTTATTGTTAACAATTCCAACCAGGTTTTAGAATTTTTTAGCACTAACACTGACAAATGCTACCAGGCTTTCTCCATTGACATTAAAGATCTCTTTTATTCTTTACCTCACAAGCTCATCCTTGAGTGCGTTGAGCTTTCCATTGACAAATATGGCTCCATTGCTTTTCAAAATACTGCGGGGGTCACAGTTGGGGGTTTTTTAGAACTTTTAAAGTTTTATCTCCAATCAACCTATATCCAGTTTGAAGGGATGCCCCACCTACAAAAGCAGGGTATATGTATCGGGTCCTGCATAGCCCCGGTTCTCAGTGACCTTCTGCTGGCTCATTTCGATCGTCAACTGCTCGCTTCTCCCATGGACAGCAATTTTATCAAGGTTTTTCGTTACGTGGACGATTTTTTAGTTGTCTTAGACTGTGACGCGCAGGCGATTCAACGTATCAGTAAGAATGTACTGGGTTCATTCGGTATTGTGATGAATCCTCTTGACCTCACCCACGAACTTCCAGTAAATGGCCAAATTAGATTTCTAGACATCCGGTTCCACTTTAAAGATGATGGTGTCTGCTGGTGCTATGAACCGCGCGCCAACAAACCACTTCTGGCGTTCAACTCCGCCCACTCCAAGCTCGTTAAACGAGCTATTGCCATGTCTTGCCTCAAGAACGCTCTCGGCAAATCCTGCCCGCATCTGATGTCGCAAGCATTCAATCGTCAAGCAGATAGACTGCTTAGCGCTGGGTACCCGCACCACCTCCTGGTTTCAGTCGCTGAAAGCTGCCTAAAACACATGCGCAGCAAGGTGCATACGTGCGATAGCCGCGCACAGCGCAGGCAGAAGTTAGCTGTTATACCTTACATACACTCACTTTCGCACAATCTGAAAAAGGTAGCCCAGCGTTACGACGTGAAAGTGGTCTTCTCTGCCCCTCACAAGCTGTCCAAGCTTTGCAGGATCACTAATCCGGATGCGACCCAGAAGCGTGGCTGTGGCAAAAAACATAGGCGGGCTTATGTTGATTGCACAGAAGGTGTAGTTTACAAAATTCCGTTAGGTTGTGGAAAGACGTATGTTGGCCAAACTGGGAGATGCGTGAACGAGAGGTTAAGAGAGCATGCCTTGAACGTGAAAAATGCACGCGAGGGAAAAGATTTTGAAGGCTTCCTCGCAAGTCACTGTATCACTTGCCTAGATTGTACTCCTGCACTCGGTGACACCTCCATAATCAGAAAGAGCAGTGTACGTATGACTAGAGAAATAGCTGAATCAAATCAGATATATAGCCTGGGAGAGGGCTGCGTCAGCACAGCCTCTATCGCCCTTTCACCAAAAGAGCTGACCTTCCTGAGCATGCGCGAACGGTAGCTGCACTACGTTTATAAATGTGAATCCCTTCAATAAAATTTGTTGTCAGTTCAGCGCCCGTCCTTGTCGCCTCGTCTCTGTCTTCGTCTGTTCAGCGCTGCTTTTCCAGAGAAGATGACTCTTGTATGTTGACACGTGCCTGATGAACTGGCGATGTTTTGATATCACGCAAGTCAAGCGTGATTGTATTTTTTCCCGGCCGCCAGGCCAGTATTTATACTGGCTGGCAGCCAAATAATGTTTTAGTTGTGAGTCAGCGCTGTGTGTTGTGTCTCCTCTTCTTTGTCCCTTATGTTGCGCTGTTATGGATCATCGTCAGCACCAACTCGCCCAACAACTTGTTTTGTTAATCGACATGATCAGTACGTTCAGTGATGCATTATCACAATTTCCGCGCAGGCTGCTCTGCAGTGGAAAAGGCTGTTGCTGGTGTACTTGACCGCATGATCAGTATACGTTCAGTGATGCAATATCAGAAATAATTTCCGCGCCGGCTGCTCTGCTGTGAAGAAGGCCATTGCTGGTGTACTTGACTGCATGATCGGTACGTTCAGTGATGCATTATCACAAGTAATATCCGCGCAGGCTGCACGCTGTGGAGAAGGCCGTTGCTGGTGTACTTGACCGCATGATCAGTACGTTCAGTTATGCAATATCAGAAGTTTTTCCGTGCAGGCTGCTCTGCTGTGGAGAAGACCACTTCTGGATACTTGACCGCATGATCAGTACGTTCAGTGATGCAATATCAGAAGTAATTTCCGCGCAGGCTGCTCTGCTGTGGAGAAGGCCATTGCTGGTGTAATTGACCGCATGATCAGTACGTTCAGTGATGCATTATCACAAGTAATATCCGCGCAGGCTGCAATGCTGTGGGGAAGGCCGTTGCTGGTGTACTCGACCGCACGACCAGTATGCGTTCAGTGATGCAATATCAGAAGTATTTTCCGCGCAGGCTGCTCTGGAGTGGGGAAGGCCATTGCTGGTGTACTTGACCGCATGATCAGTACGTTCAGTGATGCAATATCAGAAGTAATTTCCGCGCAGGCTGCTCTGCTGTGCAGAAGGCCATTGCTGGTGTACTTGACCGCATGATCAGTACGGTCAGTGATGCATTATCACAATTTCCGCTCAGGCTGCTCTGCAGTGGAGAAGGCTGTTGCTGGTGTACTTGGCCGCATGATCAGTACGTTCAGTGATGCAATATCAGAAGTAATTTCCGCGCAGACTGCTCTGCTATGGAGAAGGCCATTGCTGGTGTACTTGACCACATGAACAGTACGTTCAGTGATGCAATATCAGAAGTATTTCCGCGCAGGCTGCTCTGCAGTGGAATATGCCGTTGCTGGTGTACTGGACCGCATGATCAGTATATGTTCAGTGATGCAATATCAGAAGTAATTTCCGCGTATGCTGCTCTGCTGTGAAGAAGGCCTTTGCTGATGTACTTGACCGCATGATCAGTACGTTCAGTGATGCAATATCAGAAGTAATTTCCTCGCAGGCTGAGAACGCCATTGCTGGTTTACTTGACCGCATGATCAGTACGTCCAGTTATGCATTATCACAAGTAATATCCGCGCAGGCTGCTCTGCAGTGGAGAAGGCCATTGCTGGTGTACATGACCACATGATCAGTACGTTCAGTGATGCATTATCACAATTTCCGCGCAGGCTGCTCTGCAGTGGAAAAGGCTGTTGCTGGTGTATTTGACTGCATGATCGGCACGTTCAGTTATCCATTATCACAAGTAATATCCCCGCAGGCTGATCTGCAGTGGAGAAGGCCATTGCTGGTGTACTTGACCGCATAATCAGTACGTTCAGTTATGCAATATCATAAATAATTTCAGCGCAGGCTGCTGTGCTGTGGGGAAGGCCATTGCTGGTGAACTTTACCGCATGATCAGTATACGTTCAGTGATGCAATTTCAGAATTAAATTCCGCGCAGTCTGCACTGCTGTGAAGAAGGCCATTGCTGGTGTACTTGACCGCATGAACAGTACGTTCAGTGATGCAATATCAGAAGTATTTCCGCGCAGACTGCTCTGCAGTGGATTATGCCATTGCTGGTGTACTGGACCGCATGATCGGTACGTTGAGTGATGCAATATCAGAAATTCCCCGCAGGCTGCTGTCCTGTGGAGATGGCCATTGCTCGTGTACTTGACCGCATTATCAGTTTACGTTTAGTGATTCAATATCAGAAGTAATTTCCGCGCAGGCTGCTCTGCTGTGAAGAAGGCCATTCCTGGTGTACTTGACCGCATGATCAGTACGTTCATTGATGCAATATCAGAAGTAATTTAGAAGAACTTCTTGTTGGGCAAGTTGGTACATTGCTTTTGAAGAAACCATGTTGCGCATAAAAAGACAACCACAGGAAAGGCCAAAGGTACAGAAAGAGCGCAAACTATCAACTGGGTTTATTTGTGCGAAAGTGCCATATATATGCAAAATCACATCAAAATAACAAGGAGGTTGAGAGAGGGGGTATATCCAAGCAACTCCTGATCAACAACAGGTGCGCAGTATGGGCGAGGTCTGACCTTCACGCATGAACTTCCTTCTAGTGGGTCGTTGCAGTTTTTAGATATCAACCTGAATTTCGGCTCACAACACGCCTGCTGGTACTATGCCCCACGAGCAAAGAAAGAGCTACTACCGTTTGATTCTGCGCATTCTAAGGTAGTCAAAAGAGCAATTGCAAGCTCGTGCCTGGAATCTGCCATCACCAAGTCATGCCCGCATGCAATGCATATTAGTTTCAATAATCGAATTGAAAGGTTGCTTTCAGCCGGCTTCCCCTGCGATGTCATATCAGCTGTGGCCGAGAATCTTCTTAGGAAGATAAAAAGAAGAAATCGAGGTAGTGTGGATGTGCCGCCGCCAAAAAAGAAGATCGTGGTGATGCCATACATACACAAAGTGGCGCACAATGTAAAAAAAGTGGCCAAGAGGTATGGCGTCTCTGTCGTTTTTTCTGCCCCACGGAAACTCGCAGCCTTGTGCCCGAGAACCGGCACCCAAGGAACTAGAGGCAGTGGATGCGGCATCAAACATGCTGAGACGTTCGTTAAATGTGCCACTGGTGTGGTGTATGAAATCCCACTCAAGTGTGGATGTGCCTACGTGGGCCAAACAGGCCGTTGCGTGAATGAACGCGCAGGGGAACATGCCCGATCCATTCGGAATAAGGAAAGAGCTAACTTGCCTGCTCATTGCTTTGATTGCAGTGGATGCGAGCCTTTGCTTAAGCAGATTAAAATACTAGGCAAAAGTAACAACAAAACAGCGCGTGAGCTTTTGGAGGCCTATCACATAAAAGATAAAGGTGATAAATGTATTAGTGACACTTCCGTCAAACTTTACAATAAGGAAAAGTATTTTCTGCGCACCTGTTGTTGATCAGGAGTTGCTTGGATATACCCCCTCTCTCAACCTCCTTGTTATTTTGATGTGATTTTGCATATATATGGCACTTTCGCACAAATAAACCCAGTTGATAGTTTGCGCTCTTTCTGTACCTTTGGCCTTTCCTGTGGTTGTCTTTTTATGCGCAACATGGTTTATTCAAAAAAATCAGAAGTAATTTCCGCGGAGGCTGCTCTGCTGTGAAGAAGGCCACTGCTGGTGTACTTGACCGCATGATCAGTATACGTTCAGTGATGCAATATCAGAAGTAATTTCCGCGCAGGCTGCTCTGCTGTGAAAAAGGTTATTGCTGGTGTACTTGACCGCATGATAAGCACGTTCAGTGATACATTATCACAAGTAATGTCCGCGCAGGCTACTCTGCTGTGGAGAAGGCCATTGCTGGTGTACTTGACCGCATGATCAGTACGCTCAGTGAAGCAATATCAGAAGTAATTTCCACGAAGGCTGCACTTCTGTTGGGAAGGTCGTTGCTGTTGTACTTCACCGCACGATCAGTGTGCGTTCAGTGATGCAATATCAGAAGTAATTTCCGCGCAGGCTGCTCTGCAGTGGAGAAGGCCATTGCAGGTGTACTTGACCGCATGATCAGTACGTTCAGTGATGCAATAACAGAAGTATTTGCGCGCAGGCTGCTCTGCGGTGGAGAAACGCCATTGCTGGTTTACTTGACCGCATGATCAGTACGTTCAGTTATGCATTATCACAAGTAATATCCGCGCAGGCTGCTCTGCAGTGGAGAAGGCCATTGCTGGTGTACATGACCACATGTTCATCAATGATCCATAACAGCGCGCCAGACGGGACAAAGAAGAGGAGACTTAACACACAGCGCTGACTCACAACTAAAACGTTTATTGGCTGCCAGCCAGTATATGTACTGGCCTGGTGGCCTGGAAAAAATACAAGCACGCTTGACTTGCGTGATATCAAAACATCGCCAGTTCATCACGCACGTGTCAACATACAAGAGTCATCAGTGCAAAATATCACCCCTACAGCAGGCACGAGTTTTCATTCACAATCAAGGTAGCGGGTTTCCTTATCCGACAAGGCTAAAGAGGGAGTGCTGATACACTGATCTGAAGTCCTAGCTATCAGGTGGGCTTCTATTATTTCCCTACTTAGCGAGTCGCGATTCTCACCTAATACAGAACATTCCTTGTAAAGGGGAAAACAAGTTTTTGAGTCGTCGTTGTCTTGCTCGTCATCGTCATCTTCGTTGTATTTGCAGTTTCTGCAATGTTCTGCTACGTGGCCTGTGATAGCGACACGCGAGACATTATATTGGTGCTCCTTTAATCTTTCGTTAACACATCGGCCAGTTTGGCCGATGTAACATTTGCCACATGACAGAGGTAGAGAGTAGATGACCCCTTCCCGGCAAGGCACGAATTGTTTCGCGTGCCTTATCAAGCAGCTGCGTGGTTCCCTTCCTACTGAATTTACTTTTTCGACCATGCTAGACAGTCGCTTAGGCGCCGAGAAGACAACTTCGACACCAGCATGTTTCCCAATTCTTTTCAAGTTATGCGAGACTTGGTGCAGATACGGTACTACGGCAATCTTTCTTTTCTTTTCCTCCTGTCTCGCTTCACCTATCTTATCCAGTCCGACCTTTTTCTTCAGTTTTTCTGCAACAGAACCCAAAACGTCTGCATGGTAGCCAGCCTTTGACAGGCGGTTAAGTTGGTTGCAGAAGCTGCGCTCCAACCTGTGCGCACAAGATTTCATTACAGCGTTGTAAAGCACAGAAAAAGCGTTCGCTCTCTTCACCAGCTTTGAATGAGCTGATGAAAAAGGCAAGATTGGCTTTGCACCACGGGGCTCGAAAGCCCAACAAACATGAGATGGAGTGAAATGAAGCGAAAGATCTAAAAACCTAATAAAATCATTCGATAGTACTTCGTGTGTTAAAATCAATCGATTAAGGCATTCTGAGAATACCGATAACACGTCATGCAATTGCTGCTCGAAATCGAGGTTGTCACAGTCTAAAAACACGAAGTAGTCGTCCACAAATCTAAAAATACGACAAACACTGGACCTGTCAAAACGCTCCTTCAACATTCTGTCGCGTGCAGCTAGAAACACATCGCTGAGAAAGGGTGCTAAACACGAACCAATACAAATTCCCTCTTTTTGAATAAAAACCTCGCCTTCCCATTCGGCAAACGTCGAGACAAGATAGAGTGAAAGCAATTCGAGGAAGCCGCCAGTGGAAATTCCGCACTCATTTAGAAACGGTATAGCACCATGTTGGTCAATAAGGTCACTTACAGATGACAGAAGTTCTGCTGGAGGCAAGGTGTAATAAAGATCCTTTACATCGACTGAAAATCCACGGAACATCTTATTGTAGTTGCATTTCAAGAATTCAATCATACCGTCCCAGCGATTTATTCTAAAAGGATCATAAATCGACAAAACATTCAGTTTCTGCAGCAGGAATTTCGCTACATGCTGCTTCCATGTTGCAATTTCGGAGACTATTACGCGGAACGGCCATTCAGGCTTATGGGTTTTCGCTGTGAAGAACACTTCCAACAAAAATTTAGAGCTGCTGTTGATCTTACTTGACAGCGCATTTAATTTTAAATTATTGACGAGTTTTTTTGCCCTGCTCTTGACCTTGGCAATTAACACATCATTGCGCTTTTCAAACACAGCAAGAACAGCTTCTGATGCTTTTGACACATACACATCCCTGTCCAGAACGACAAAACCTCCGTCCTTGTCAGCAAGTAGGAGAGAGAGTGAGTTATCTTTCAGCCAGCTAATGGTCTTCTGTAGAGGTAGCTTCTTCTCCGAAGACCTGTTCCTTGTTAGCACGTCTACACCTTCCGATATGCATCGGTCCACCTCAGTTTTGTCGGCCTGCTTAGCCACCTGCCTCACCATGGCCAGAAGTTCAGGTCTCGATCTCTTTGGCTCCACTGCAAACTTGGGCCCCAGGCTCAGGACTTTCCTGATGTATCCAGGAAACGGGACGCTCTCAGACTGTCTAGCATGGTCAAAAAAGTAAATTCAGTAGGAAGGGAACCACGCAGCTGCTTGATAAGGCACGCGAAACAATTCGTGCCTTGCCGGGAAGGGGTCATCTACTCTCCACCTCTGTCATGTGGCAAATGTTACATCGGCCAAACTGGCCGATGTGTTAACGAAAGATTAAAGGAGCACCAATATAATGTCTCTCGTGCCGCTATCACAGGCCACGTAGCAAAACATTGCAGAAACTGCAAAGACAACGAAGATGACGATGACGAGGAAGACAACGACGACTCAAAAACTTGTTTTCCCCTTTACAAGGAATGCTCTGTATAAGGTAAGAACCGCGACTCGCGAACTAGGGAAATAATAGAAGCCCACCTGATAGCTAGGACTTAAGATCAGTGTATCAGCACTCCCTCTTTAGCTTTGTCGGATAAGGAAACCCGTTACCTTGATTGTGAATGAAAACTCGTGCCTGCTGTAGGGGTGATATTTTGCACTGATGACTCTTGTATGTTGACACGTGCCTGATGAACTGGCGATGTTTTGATATCACGCAAGTCAAGCGTGCTTGTATTTTTTCCCGGCCACCAGGCCAATATTTATACTGGCTGGCAGCCAATAAATGATTTAGTTGTGAGTCAGCGCTGTGTGTTGTGTCTCCTCTTCTTTGTCCCTTATGTCGCGCTGTTATGGATCATCGTCAGCACCAACTCGCCCAACAACTGGTTTTGTTAATCCACATGATCAGTACGTTCAGTGATGCATTATCACAATTTCCGCGCAGGCTGCTCTGCAGTGGAAAAGGCTGTTGCTGGTGTACTTGACCGCATGATCAGTATACGTTCAGTGTTGCAATATCAGAAGCAATTTCCGCGCCGGCTGCTCTGTTGTGAAGAAGGCCATTGCTGGTGTACTTGACTGCATGATCGGTACGTTCAGTGATGCAATATCAGAAGTTTTTCCGCGCAGGCTGCTCAGCTGTGGAGAAGACCACTTCTGGATACTTGACCGCATGATCAGTACGTTCAGTGATGCAATATCAGAAGTAATTTCCGCGCAGGCTGCTCTGCTGTGGAGAAGGCCATTGCTGGTGTAATTGACCGCATGATCAGTACGTTCAGTGATGCATTATCACAAGTAATATCCGCGCAGGCTGCACTGCTGTGGGGAAGGCCGTTGCTGGTGTACTCGACCGCACGATCAGTATGCGTTCAGTGATGCAATATCAGAAGTATTTTCCGCGCAGGCTGCTCTGGAGTGGGGAAGGCCATTGCTGGTGAACTTTACCGCATGATCAGTATACGTTCAGTGATGCAATTTCAGAATTAAATTCCGCGCAGTCTGCACTGCTGTGAAGAAGGCCATTGCTGGTGTACTTGACCGCATGAACAGTACGTTCAGTGATGCAATATCAGAAGTATTTCCGCGCAGACTGCTCTGCAGTGGAATATGCCATTGCTGGTGTACTGGACCGCATGATCGGTACGTTCAGTGATGCAATATCAGAAATTCCCCGCAGGCTGCTGTCCTGTGGAGAAGGCCATTGCTCGTGTACTTGACCGCATTATCAGTTTACGTTTAGTGATGCAATATCAGAAGTAATTTCCGCGCAGGCTGCTCTGCTGTGAAGAAGGCCATTCCTGGTGTACTTGACCGCATGATCAGTACGTTCATTGATGCAATATCAGAAGTAATTTAGAAGAACTTCTTGTTGGGCAAGTTGGTACATTGCTTTTGAAGAAACCATGTTGCGCATAAAAAGACAACCACAGGAAAGGCCAAAGGTACAGAAAGAGCGCAAACTATCAACTGGGTTTATTTGTGCGAAAGTGCCATATATATGCAAAATCACATCAAAATAACAAGGAGGTTGAGAGAGGGGGTATATCCAAGCAACTCCTGATCAACAACAGGTGCGCAGTATGGGCGAGGTCTGACCTTCACGCATGAACTTCCTTCTAGTGGGTCGTTGCAGTTTTTAGATATCAACCTGAATTTCGGCTCACAACACGCCTGTTGGCACTATGCCCCACGAGCAAAGAAAGAGCTACTACCGTTTGATTCTGCGCATTCTAAGGTAGTCAAAAGAGCGATTGCAAGCACGTGCCTGGAATCTGCCATCACCAAGTCATGCCCGCATGCAATGCATATTAGTTTCAATAATCGAATTGAAAGGTTGCTTTCAGCCGGCTTCCCCTGCGATGTCATATCAGCTGTGGCCGAGAATCTTCTTAGGAAGATAAAAAGAAGAAATCGAGGTAGTGTGGATGTGCCGCCGCCAAAAAAGAAGATCGTGGTGATGCCATACATACACAAAGTGGCGCACAATGTAAAAAAAGTGGCCAAGAGGTATGGCGTCTCTGTCGTTTTTTCTGCCCCACGGAAACTCGCAGCCTTGTGCCCGAGAACCGGCACCCAAGGAACTAGAGGCAGTGGATGCGGCATCAAACATGCTGAGACGTTCGTTAAATGTGCCACTGGTGTGGTGTATGAAATCCCACTCAAGTGTGGATGTGCCTACGTGGGCCAAACAGGCCGTTGCGTGAATGAACGCGCAGGGGAACATGCCCGATCCATTCGGAATAAGGAAAGAGCTAACTTGCCTGCTCATTGCTTTGATTGCAGTGGATGCGAGCCTTTGCTTAAGCAGATTAAAATACTAGGCAAAAGTAACAACAAAACAGCGCGTGAGCTTTTGGAGGCCTATCACATAAAAGATAAAGGTGATAAATGTATTAGTAACACTTCCGTCAAACTTTACAATAAGGAAAAGTATTTTCTGCGCACCTGTTGTTGATCAGGAGTTGCTTGGATATACCCCCTCTCTCAACCTCCTTGTTATTTTGATGTGATTTTGCATATATATGGCACTTTCGCACAAATACACCCAGTTGATAGTTTGCGCTCTTTCTGTACCTTTGGGCTTTCCTGTGGTTGTCTTTTTATGCGCAACATGGTTTCTTCAAAAAAATCAGAAGTAATTTCCGCGGAGGCTGCTCTGCTGTGAAGAAGGCCACTGCTGGTGTACTTGACCGCATGATCAGTATACGTTCAGTGATGCAATATCAGAAGTAATTTCCGCGCAGGCTGCTCTGCTGTGAAAAAGGTTATTGCTGGTGTACTTGACCGCATGATAAGCACGTTCAGTGATACATTATCACAAGTAATGTCCGCGCAGGCTACTCTGCTGTGGAGAAGGCCATTGCTGGTGTACTTGACCGCATGAAGAGTACGTTCAGTGATGCAATATTAGAAGTAATTTCCGCGCAGGCTGCTCTGCTGTGGAGAAGGCCACTGCTGGTGTACTTGACCGCTTGATCAGTATACGTTCAGTGATGCAATATCAGAAGTAATTTCCGCGCAGGCTGCTCTGCTGTGAAAAAGGTCATTGCTGGTGTACTTGACCGCATGAGAAGTACGTTCAGTGATACATTATCACAAGTAATGTCCGCGCAGGCTACTCTGCTGTGGAGAAGGCCATTGCTGGTGTACTTGACCGCATGAAGAGTACGTTCAGTGATGCAATATTAGAAGTAATTTCCGCGCAGGCTGCTCTGCTGTGGAGAAGGCCATCACTAGTGTACTTGACCGCATGATCAGTACGTTCAGTGATGAATTATCACAAGTAGTTTCCGCGCGGGCTGCTCTGCAGTGAAGAATGCCAATGCTGGTGTACTTGACCGCATGATCAGTACGTTCAGTGATGCAATATCAGAAGTAATTTCCGCGCAGCCTGCTCTGCAGTGGAGTAGGCCATTGCTGGTGTACTTGACAGCATGATCAGTACGTTCAGTGATGCAATATCACAAGTAATTTCCGCGGAGGCTGCTCTGCAGTGGAGAATGCCATTGCTGGTGTACTTGACCGTATGATCGGTACGTTCAGTGATGCAATATCACAAGTAAATTCCGCGACGGCTGCTCTGCAGTGGAGAATGCCATAGCTAGTGTACTTGACCGTATGATCGGTACGTTCAGTGATGCTATATCACAAGTAATTTCCGCGCAGGCTGCTTTGCAGTGGAGAATGCATTGCTGTGTACTTGACCGCATGATCGGTACGTTTAGTGATGCAATATCACAAGTAATTTCCGCGCAGGCTGCTCTGCAGTGGAGAATAACATTGCTAGTGTACTTGGCCGTATGATCGGTACGTTCAGTGATGCATTATCACAAGTAATTTCCACGCAGTCTGCTCTGTTGGGGAGAAGGCTGTTGCTCGTATACTTGAGTGCATGATCGGTACGTTCGGTGATGTTATATCAGAAGTAATTTCCGCGAAGGCTGCCCTGCCGTGGAGAATGCCATTGCTGGTGTACTTGACCGTATGATCGGTACGTTCAGTGATGCAATATCACAAGTAATTTCCGCGCAGCCTGCTCTGCAGTGGGGAAGGCTGTTGCTCGTATACTTGACTGCATGACCGGTACGTTCAGTGATGCAATAGCAGAGGTAATTTCTGTGCAGGCTGCTCTGCAGTGGAGAAGAGCTATGTAGGTGTACTTGACCGCATGATCAGTACGTGCAATGATGCAAAATGAGAAGTAACTTTCGCGCCGGCTACTCTACTCTAGAGAAAGCCATTGCTGGTGTACTTGACCGCATGATCAGTACGTTCAGTGAAGCAATATCAGAAGTAATTTCCGCGCAGCCTGCTCTGCGGTGGAGAACGCCATTGCTGGTGTATTTGACCGCATGAATCAGTATGTTCAGTTATGCATTATCACAAGTAATATCCACGCAGGCTGTTCTGCAGTGGAGAAGGCCATTGCTGGTGCACTTGACCGCATGATCAGTACGTTCAGTGATGCAATATCAGAAGTAATTTCAGCGCAGGCTGCTTGCAGTGTAGAAGGCCATTGCTGGTGTACTTGACCGCATGATGAGTACGTTCAGTGATGCATTATCTAAGTAATTTCCGCGCAGGCTACTCTACTCTAGAGAAAGCCATTGCTGGTGTACTTGACCGCATGATCAGTACGTTCAGTGAAGCAATATCAGAAGTAATTTCCGCGCAGCCTGCTCTGCGGTGGAGAACGCCATTGCTGGTGTATTTGACCGCATGATCAGTATGTTCAGTTATGCATTATCACAAGTAATATCCACGCAGGCTGTTCTGCAGTGGAGAAGGCCATTGCTGGTGCACTTGACCACATGATCAGTACGTTCAGTGATGCAATATCAGAAGTAATTTCCGCGCAGGCTGCTTGCAGTGTAGAATGCCATTGCTGGTGTACTTGACCGCATGATGAGTACGTTCAGTGATGCATTATCTAAGTAATTTCCGCGCAGGCTGCTCTGCTGTGGAGAAGAACATTGCTGGTGTACTTGACCGCATGATCAGTACGTTCATGGATGCAATATCAGAAGTAATTTCCGCGTATGCTGCTCTGCTGTGAAGAAGGCCTTTGCTGACGTACTTGACCGCATGATCAGTACGTTCAGTGATGCAATATCAGAAGTCATTTCCTCGCAGGCTGAGAACGCCATTGCTGGTTTACTTGACCGCATGATCAGTACGTCCAGTTATGCATTATCACAAGTTATATCCGCGCAGGCTGCTCTGCAGTGGAGAAGGCCATTGCTGGTGTACATGACCAAATGGTCAGTACGTTCAGTGATGCATTATCACAATTTCCGCGCAGGCTGCTCTGCAGTGGAAAAGGCTGTTGCTGGTGTATTTGACTGCATAATCGGCACGTTCAGTTATGCATTATCACAAGTAATATCCCCGCAGGCTGATCTGCAGTGGAGAAGGCCATTGCTGGTGTACTTGACCGCGTAATCAGTACGTTCAGTTATGCAATATCATAAATAATTTCAGCGCAGGCTGCTGTGCTGTGGGGAAGGCCATTGCTGGTGAACTTTACCGCATGATCAGTATACGTTCAGTGATGCAATTTCAGAATTAAATTCCGCGCAGTCTGCACTGCTGTGAAGAAGGCCATTGCTGGTGTACTTGACCGCATGAACAGTACGTTCAGTGATGCAATATCAGAAGTATTTCCGCGCAGACTGCTCTGCAGTGGAATATGCCATTGCTGGTGTACTGGACCGCATGATCGGTACGTTCAGTGATGCAATATCAGAAATTCCCCGCAGGCTGCTGTCCTGTGGAGAAGGCCATTGCTCGTGTACTTGACCGCATTATCAGTTTACGTTTAGTGATGCAATATCAGAAGTAATTTCCGCGCAGGCTGCTCTGCTGTGAAGAAGGCCATTCCTGGTGTACTTGACCGCATGATCAGAACGTTCATGGATGCAATATCAGAAGTAATTTAGAAGAACTTCTTGTTGGGCAAGTTGGTACATTGCTTTTGAAGAAACCATGTTGCGCATAAAAAGACAACCACAGGAAAGGCCAAAGGTACAGAAAGAGCGCAAACTATCAACTGGGTTTATTTGTGCGAAAGTGCCATATATATGCAAAATCACATCAAAATAACAAGGAGGTTGAGAGAGGGGGTATATCCAAGCAACTCCTGATCAACAACAGGTGCGCAGTATGGGCGAGGTCTGACCTTCACGCATGAACTTCCTTCTAGTGGGTCGTTGCAGTTTTTAGATATCAACCTGAATTTCGGCTCACAACACGCCTGTTGGCACTATGCCCCACGAGCAAAGAAAGAGCTACTACCGTTTGATTCTGCGCATTCTAAGGTAGTCAAAAGAGCGATTGCAAGCACGTGCCTGGAATCTGCCATCACCAAGTCATGCCCGCATGCAATGCATATTAGTTTCAATAATCGAATTGAAAGGTTGCTTTCAGCCGGCTTCCCCTGCGATGTCATATCAGCTGTGGCCGAGAATCTTCTTAGGAAGATAAAAAGAAGAAATCGAGGTAGTGTGGATGTGCCGCCGCCAAAAAAGAAGATCGTGGTGATGCCATACATACACAAAGTGGCGCACAATGTAAAAAAGTGGCCAAGAGGTATGGCGTCTCTGTCGTTTTTTCTGCCCCACGTAAACTCGCAGCCTTGTGCCCGAGAACCGGCACCCAAGGAACTAGAGGCAGTGGATGCGGCATCAAACATGCTTAGACGTTCGTTAAATGTGCCACTGGTGTGGTGTATGAAATCCCACTCAAGTGTGGATGTGCCTACGTGGGCCAAACAGGCCGTTGCGTGAATGAACGCGCAGGGGAACATGCCCGATCCATTCGGAATAAGGAAAGAGCTGACTTGCCTGCTCATTGCTTTGATTGCAGTGGATGCGAGCCTTTGCTTAAGCAGATTAACATACTAGGCAAAAGTAACAACAAAACAGCGCGTGAGCTTTTGGAGGGCTATCACATAAAAGATAAAGTTGATAAATGTATTAGTAACACTTCCGTCAAACTTTACAATAAGGAAAAGTATTTTCTGCGCACCTGTTGTTGATCAGGAGTTGCTTGGATATACCCCCTCTCTCAACCTCCTTGTTATTTTGATGTGATTTTGCATATATATGACACTTTCGCACAAATAAACCCAGTTGATAGTTTGCGCTCTTTCTGTACCTTTGGCCTTTCCTGTGGTTGTCTTTTTATGCGCAACATGGTTTCTTCAAAAAAATCAGAAGTAATTTCCGCGGAGGCTGCTCTGCTGTGAAGAAGGCCACTGCTGGTGTACTTGACCGCATGATCAGTATACGTTCAGTGATGCAATATCAGAAGTAATTTCCGCGCAGGCTGCTCTGCTGTGAAAAAGGTCATTGCTGGTGTACTTGACCGCATGAGAAGTACGTTCAGTGATACATTATCACAAGTAATGTCCGCGCAGGCTACTCTGCTGTGGAGAAGGCCATTGCTGGTGTACTTGACCGCATGAAGAGTACGTTCAGTGATGCAATATTAGAAGTAATTTCCGCGCAGGCTGCTCTGCTGTGGAGAAGGCCATCACTAGTGTACTTGACCGCATGATCAGTACGTTCAGTGATGAATTATCACAAGTAGTTTCCGCGCGGGCTGCTCTGCAGTGAAGAATGCCAATGCTGGTGTACTTGACCGCATGATCAGTACGTTCAGTGATGCAATATCAGAAGTAATTTCCGCGCAGCCTGCTCTGCTGTGGAGAAGGCCATTGCTGGTGTACATGACCGCATGATCAGTATACGTTCAGTGATGCAATATCAGAAGTAATTTCCACGCAGGCTGCTCTGCTGTAAAGAAGGCCATTGCTGGTGTACATGACGCATGATCAGTATACGTTCAGTGATGCAATATGAGAAGTAATTTCCGCGCCGGCTGCTCTGCTGTGAAGAAGGCCATTGCTGGTGTACTTGACCGCATGATCAGTACATTCAGTGATGCATTATCACAAGTAATATCCGCGCAGGCTGCACGCTGTGGAGAAGGCCGTTGCTGGTGTACTTGACCGCATGATCAGTACGTTCAGTGATGCAATATCAGAAGTTATTCCGCGCAGGCTGCTCTGCTGTGGAGAAGACCACATCTGGATACTTGACCGCATGATCAGTACGTTCAGTGATGCAATATAAAAGTAATTTCCGCGCACCCTGCACTGCTGTGGAGAAGGCCGTTGCTGGTGTACTTGACCGCCCAATCAGTATGCGTTCAGTGATGCAATATCAGAAGTAATTTCCGCGCAGGCTACTCTGCAGTGGAGTAGGCCATTGCTGGTGTACTTGACAGCATGATCAGTACGTTCAGTGATGCAATATCACAAGTAATTTCCGCGGAGGCTGCTCTGCAGTGGAGAATTCCATTGCTGGTGTACTTGACCGTATGATCGGTACGTTCAGTGATGCAATATCACAAGTAAATTCCGCGACGGCTGCTCTGCAGTGGAGAATGCCATAGCTAGTGTACTTGACCGTATGATCGGTACGTTCAGTGATGCAATATCACAAGTAATTTCCGCGCAGGCTGCTTTGCAGTGGAGAATGCATTGCTGTGTACTTGACCCATGATCGGTACGTTTAGTGATGCAATATCACAAGTAATTTCCGCGCAGGCTGCTCTGCAGTGGAGAATAACATTGCTAGTGTACTTGGCCGTATGATCGGTACGTTCAGTGATGCATTATCACAAGTAATTTCCACGCAGTCTGCTCTGTTGGGGAGAAGGCTGTTGCTCGTATACTTGAGTGCATGATCGGTACGTTCGGTGATGTTATATCAGAAGTAATTTCCGCGAAGGCTGCCCTGCCGTGGAGAATGCCATTGCTGGTGTACTTGACCGTATGATCGGTACGTTCAGTGATGCAATATCACAAGTAATTTCCGCGCAGCCTGCTCTGCAGTGGGGAAGGCTGTTGCTCGTATACTTGACTGCATGACCGATACGTTCAGTGATGCAATAGCAGAGGTAATTTCTGTGCAGGCTGCTCTGCAGTGGAGAAGAGCTATGTAGGTGTACTTGACCGCATGATCAGTACGTGCAATGATGAAAAATGAGAAGTAACTTTCGCGCCGGCTACTCTACTCTAGAGAAAGCCATTGCTGGTGTACTTGACCGCATGATCAGTACGTTCAGTGAAGCAATATCAGAAGTAATTTCCGCGCAGCCTGCTCTGCGGTGGAGAACGCCATTGCTGGTGTATTTGACCGCATGATCAGTATGTTCAGTTATGCATTATCACAAGTAATATCCACGCAGGCTGTTCTGCAGTGGAGAAGGCCATTGCTGGTGCACTTGACCGCATGATCAGTACGTTCAGTGATGCAATATCAGAAGTAATTTCCGCGCAGGCTGCTTGCAGTGTAGAATGCCATTGCTGGTGTACTTGACCGCATGATGAGTACGTTCAGTGATGCATTATCTAAGTAATTTCCGCGCAGGCTGCTCTGCTGTGGAGAAGAACATTGCTGGTGTACTTGACCGCATGATCAGTACGTTCATGGATGCAATATCAGAAGTAATTTCCGCGTATGCTGCTCTGCTGTGAAGAAGGCCTTTGCTGATGTACTTGACCGCATGATCAGTACGTTCAGTGATGCAATATCAGAAGTCATTTCCTCGCAGGCTGAGAACGCCATTGCTGGTTTACTTGACCGCATGATCAGTACGTCCAGTTATGCATTATCACAAGTAATATCCGCGCAGGCTGCTCTGCAGTGGAGAAGGCCATTGCTGGTGTACATGGCCAAATGATCAGTACGTTCAGTGATGCATTATCACAATTTCCGCGCAGGCTGCTCTGCAGTGGAAAAGGCTGTTGCTGGTGTATTTGACTGCATAATCGGCACGTTCAGTTATGCATTATCACAAGTAATATCCCCGCAGGCTGATCTGCAGTGGAGAAGGCCATTGCTGGTGTACTTGACCGCATAATCAGTACGTTCAGTTATGCAATATCATAAATAATTTCAGCGCAGGCTGCTGTGCTGTGGGGAAGGCCATTGCTGGTGAACTTTACCGCATGATCAGTATACGTTCAGTGATGCAATTTCAGAATTAAATTCCGCGCAGTCTGCACTGCTGTGAAGAAGGC
Organism: Amblyomma americanum; assembly: GCA_030143305.2. Taxonomy (NCBI): domain Eukaryota; kingdom Metazoa; phylum Arthropoda; class Arachnida; order Ixodida; family Ixodidae; genus Amblyomma; species Amblyomma americanum. The sequence continues at coordinate 17,105 of JARKHS020009282.1, read as the reverse complement.
CATTGCTGGTGTACTTGACCGCATGAACAGTACGTTCAGTGATGCAATATCAGAAGTATTTCCGCGCAGACTGCTCTGCAGTGGAATATGCCATTGCTGGTGTACTGGACCGCATGATCGGTACGTTCAGTGATGCAATATCAGAAATTCCCCGCAGGCTGCTGTCCTGTGGAGAAGGCCATTGCTCGTGTACTTGACCGCATTATCAGTTTACGTTTAGTGATGCAATATCAGAAGTAATTTCCGCGCAGGCTGCTCTGCTGTGAAGAAGGCCATTCCTGGTGTACTTGACCGCATGATCAGTACGTTCATTGATGCAATATCAGAAGTAATTTAGAAGAACTTCTTGTTGGGCAAGTTGGTACATTGCTTTTGAAGAAACCATGTTGCGCATAAAAAGACAACCACAGGAAAGGCCAAAGGTACAGAAAGAGCGCAAACTATCAACTGGGTTTATTTGTGCGAAAGTGCCATATATATGCAAAATCACATCAAAATAACAAGGAGGTTGAGAGAGGGGGTATATCCAAGCAACTCCTGATCAACAACAGGTGCGCAGTATGGGCGAGGTCTGACCTTCACGCATGAACTTTCTTCTAGTGGGTCGTTGCAGTTTTTAGATATCAACCTGAATTTCGGCTCACAACACGCCTGTTGGCACTATGCCCCACGAGCAAAGAAAGAGCTACTACCGTTTGATTCTGCGCATTCTAAGGTAGTCAAAAGAGCGATTGCAAGCACGTGCCTGGAATCTGCCATCACCAAGTCATGCCCGCATGCAATGCATATTAGTTTCAATAATCGAATTGAAAGGTTGCTTTCAGCCGGCTTCCCCTGCGATAGATGTTGTCGACGAATTTAAAACACTAGGGGTTATTTTTACAGAAACGATGTCCTGGAACAAGCACACAGAATATATAGCCTCAAAAATCGCGAGTGTAGTTGGGATTCTCCACAGAAACAAATATTTTCTGCCGAAAAATGTCATGATGCTTCTATACAACTCTCTTTTTCTGTCTTACTTAAATTACTGCATACTCGTGTGGGGAACGACCACAATGACCGGTATCCAGAAACTTAGCAGACTACAGAGTAAGGCAGTTAGAGTCATTACACACTCTGCCCATGATTCTAATGTACAGCCATTATTCCACAAGCTGGGCCTATTACACATTAAAGAGATGTACAAGTACAACCTATGTCTCGCATTAATTCGAGAAAGGAGGCAAAATAGCACAATCCTAACAAAATTAGCACAACTAGCCGTTAAAAGTTCGTCAGGTCACTTCACAAGAAATCCAGAATACTGGAAAGTTGGCTCCTGCAGAACAAATTACGCTGCACAAACCCTAAAACACCGCATTCCTTCGGTCTTAAACTCCTATTTGTCTGAAGATGTAGACATTTTAGCGCTGAATTCTACGCAGCTTAAGAATATTTTTCTTCAATAAAACGCAAACTGTATGTAACCGCTATTAATATTGTATAATTCATAGAGATGTTCTGTTGTTAGTCGTGAAATCTGATGTATCACTTTTTCGGTAACCATGTTCAAATTCCATGTTCAATTAACCATGTTCAATGTACCTTCCTGAGATTTTTTATTATTTTTTATTATTATTTTTTTTCATGTTTTGTTGCCATGTATTGTTACAATAGGCATTTCTTCATTTAGTCGTGTCAAAACGACTGTTCTTCTGACATGCTTTTTGTTGTTAAATGTTTGTCAAGTGCCACCTGTCGTTTTCATATAGGGGGGCGGGGACCAGTCAAGCTGCGGTTGCAGCTTTTAGCCCCGTCTCCCTCCATCTTTTTTTTTGATGGAAAATAAAGTTTATCTTATCTTATGTCATATCAGCTGTGGCCGAGAATCTTCTTAGGAAGATAAAAAGAAGAAATCGAGGTAGTGTGGATGTGCCGCCGCCAAAAAAGAAGATCGTGGTGATGCCATACATACACAAAGTGGCGCACAATGTAAAAAAAGTGGCCAAGAGGTATGGCGTCTCTGTCGTTTTTTCTGCCCCACGGAAACTCGCAGCCTTGTGCCCGAGAACCGGCACCCAAGGAACTAGAGGCAGTGGATGCGGCATCAAACATGCTGAGACGTTCGTTAAATGTGCCACTGGTGTGGTGTATGAAATCCCACTCAAGTGTGGATGTGCCTACGTGGGCCAAACAGGCCGTTGCGTGAATGAACGCGCAGGGGAACATGCCCGATCCATTCGGAATAAGGAAAGAGCTAACTTGCCTGCTCATTGCTTTGATTGCAGTGGATGCGAGCCTTTGCTTAAGCAGATTAAAATACTAGGCAAAAGTAACAACAAAACAGCGCGTGAGCTTTTGGAGGCCTATCACATAAAAGATAAAGGTGATAAATGTATTAGTAACACTTCCGTCAAACTTTACAATAAGGAAAAGTATTTTCTGCGCACCTGTTGTTGATCAGGAGTTGCTTGGATATACCCCCTCTCTCAACCTCCTTGTTATTTTGATGTGATTTTGCATATATATGGCACTTTCGCACAAATAAACCCAGTTGATAGTTTGCGCTCTTTCTGTACCTTTGGCCTTTCCTGTGGTTGTCTTTTTATGCGCAACATGGTTTCTTCAAAAAAATCAGAAGTAATTTCCGCGGAGGCTGCTCTGCTGTGAAGAAGGCCACTGCTGGTGTACTTGACCGCATGATCAGTATACGTTCAGTGATGCAATATCAGAAGTAATTTCCGCGCAGGCTGCTCTGCTGTGAAAAAGGTCATTGCTGGTGTACTTGACCGCATGATAAGTACGTTCAGTGATACATTATCACAAGTAATGTCCGCGCAGGCTACTCTGCTGTGGAGAAGGCCATTGCTGGTGTACTTGACCGCATGAAGAGTACGTTCAGTGATGCAATATTAGAAGTAATTTCCGCGCAGGCTGCTCTGCTGTGGAGAAGGCCATCACTAGTGTACTTGACCGCATGATCAGTACGTTCAGTGATGAATTATCACAAGTAGTTTCCGCGCGGGCTGCTCTGCAGTGAAGAATGCCAATGCTGGTGTACTTGACCGCATGATCAGTACGTTCAGTGATGCAATATCAGAAGTAATTTCCGCGCAGCCTGCTCTGCTGTGGAGAAGGCCATTGCTGGTGTACATGACCGCATGATCAGTATACGTTCAGTGATGCAATATCAGAAGTAATTTCCACGCAGGCTGCTCTGCTGTAAAGAAGGCCATTGCTGGTGTACATGACGCATGATCAGTATACGTTCAGTGATGCAATATGAGAAGTAATTTCCGCGCCGGCTGCTCTGCTGTGAAGAAGGCCATTGCTGGTGTACTTGACCGCATGATCAGTACATGCAGTGATGCATTATCACAAGTAATATCCGCGCAGGCTGCACGCTGTGGAGAAGGCCGTTGCTGGTGTACTTGACCGCATGATCAGTACGTTCAGTGATGCAATATCAGAAGTTTTTCCGCGCAGGCTGCTCTGCTGTGGAGAAGACCACATCTGGATACTTGACCGCATGATCAGTACGTTCAGTGATGCAATATAAAAGTAATTTCCGCGCACCCTGCACTGCTGTGGAGAAGGCCGTTGCTGGTGTACTTGACCGCCCAATCAGTATGCGTTCAGTGATGCAATATCAGAAGTAATTTCCGCGCAGGCTGCTCTGCAGTGGAGTAGGCCATTGCTGGTGTACTTGACAGCATGATCAGTACGTTCAGTGATGCAATATCACAAGTAATTTCCGCGGAGGCTGCTCTGCAGTGGAGAATGCCATTGCTGGTGTACTTGACCGTATGATCGGTACGTTCAGTGATGCAATATCACAAGTAAATTCCGCGACGGCTGCTCTGCAGTGGAGAATGCCATAGCTAGTGTACTTGACCGTATGATCGGTACGTTCAGTGATGCAATATCACAAGTAATTTCCGCGCAGGCTGCTTTGCAGTGGAGAATGCATTGCTGTGTACTTGACCGCATGATCGGTACGTTTAGTGATGCAATATCACAAGTAATTTCCGCGCAGGCTGCTCTGCAGTGGAGAATGAAATTGCTAGTGTACTTGGCCGTATGATCAGTACGTTCAGTGATGCAATATCAGAAGTAATTTCCTCGCAGGCTGCTTGCAGTGTAGAAGGCCATTGCTGGTGTACTTGACCGCATGATGAGTACGTTCAGTGATGCATTATCTAAGTAATTTCCGCGCAGGCTACTCTACTCTAGAGAAAGCCATTGCTGGTGTACTTGACCGCATGATCAGTACGTTCAGTGAAGCAATATCAGAAGTAATTTCCGCGCAGCCTGCTCTGCGGTGGAGAACGCCATTGCTGGTGTATTTGACCGCATGATCAGTATGTTCAGTTATGCATTATCACAAGTAATATCCACGCAGGCTGTTCTGCAGTGGAGAAGGCCATTGCTGGTGCACTTGACCACATGATCAGTACGTTCAGTGATGCAATATCAGAAGTAATTTCCGCGCACGCTGCTTGCAGTGTAGAAGGCCATTGCTTGTGTACTTGACCGCATGATGAGTACGTTCAGTGATGCATTATCTAAGTAATTTCCGCGCAGGCTGCTCTGCTGTGGAGAAGAACATTGCTGGTGTACTTGACCGCATGATCAGTACGTTCATGGATGCAATATCAGAAGTAATTTACGCGCAGCCTGCACTGCTGTGGAGAAGGCCGTTGCTGGTGTACTTGACCGCCCGATCAGTATGCGTTCAGTGATGCAATATCAGAAGTAATTTCCGCGCAAGCTGCTCTGCTGTGGAGAAGGCCATTGCTGGTGTACTTGACCGCATGATCAGTACGCTCAGTGAAGCAATATCAGAAGCAATTTCCACGCAGGCTGCACTTCTGTTGGGAAGGACGTTGCTGTTGTACTTGACCGCACGATCAGTATGCGTTCAGTGACGCAATATCAGAAGTAATTTCCACGCAGGCTGCTCTGCAGTGGAGAAGGCCATTGCAGGTGTACTTGACCGCATGATCAGTACGTTCAGTGATGCAATTTCAGAAGTAATTTCCGCGCAGGCTGCTCTGCGGTGGAGAACGCCATTGCTGGTTTACTTGACCGCATGATCAGTACGTTCAGTGATGCATTATCACAATTTCCGCTCAGGCTGCTCTGCAGTGGAATATGCCATTGCTGGTGTACTGGACCGCATGATCAGTATACGTTCAGTGATGCAATATCAGAAGTAATTTCCGCGTAGGCTGCTCTGCTATGGAGAAGGCCATTGCTGGTGTACTTGACCACATGAACAGTACGTTCAGTGATGCAATATCAGAAGTAATTCCGCGCAGGCTGCTCTGCAGTGGAATATGCCATTGCTGATGTACTTGACCGCATGATCAGTACGTTCAGTGATGCAATTTCAGAATTTCCGCGCAGGCTGCTCTGCGGTGGAGAACGCCATTGCTGGTTTACTTGACCGCATGATCAGTACGTTCAGTTATTCATTATCACAAGTAATATCCGCGCAGGCTGCTCTGCAGTGGAGAAGGCCATTGCTGGTGTACTTGACCGCATGATCAGTACGTTCAGTGATGTAATATCAGAAGTAATTTCCGCGTAGGCTGCTCTGCTGTGGAGAAGGCCATTGCTGGTGTACTTGACCGCATGATCAGTACGTTCAGTGATGCATTATCACATTTTCCGCTCAGGCTGCTCTACAGTGGAGAAGGCTGTTGCTGGTGTACTTGGCCGCATGATCAGTACGTTCAGTGATGCAATATCAGAAGTATCTCCGCGCAGGCTGCTCTGCAGTGGAATATGCCATTGCTGGTGCACTGGACCGCATGATCGGTACGTTCAGTGATGCAATATCAGAAATTCCCCGCAGGCTGCTCTGCTGTGAAGAAGGCCTTTGCTGATGTATTGACCGCATGATCAATACGTTCAGTGATGCAATATCAGAAGTAATTTCCGCGCAGGCTGCTCTGCTATGGAGAAGGCCATTGCTGGTGTACTTGACCACATGAACAGTACGTTCAGTGATGCAATATCAGAAGTATTTCCGCGAAGGCTGCTCTGCAGTGGAATATGCCATTGCTGGTGCACTGGACCGCATGATCGGTACGTTCAGTGATGCAATATCAGAAATTCCCCGCAGGCTGCTCTGCTGTGAAGAAGGCCTTTGCTGATGTATTGACCGCATGATCAATACGTTCAGTGATGCAATATCAGAAGTAATTTCCGCGCAGGCTGCTCTGCGGTGGAGAACGCCATTGCTGGTTTACTTGACCGCATTATCAGTACGTTCAGTTATGCATTATCACAAGTAATATCTGCGCAGGCTGCTCTGCAGTGGAGAAGGCCATTGCTGGTGTACATGACCACATGATCAGTACGTTCAGTGATGCATTATCACAATTTCCGCGCAGGCTGCTCTGCAATAGAAAAGGCTGTTGCTGGTGTATTTGACTGCATGATCGGTACGTTCAGTTATGCATTATCACAAGAAATATCACCGCAGGCTGCTCTGCAGTGGAGAAGGCCATTGCTGGTGTACTTGACCGCATAATCAGTACGTTCAGTTATGCAATATCATATTTTCCCGCAGGCTGCTGTGCAGTGGAGAAGGCCATTGCTGGTGAACTTGACCGCATGATCAGTATACGGTCAGTGATGCAATTTCAGAATTAAATTCCGCGCAGGCTGCTCTACTGTGAAGAAGGCCATTGCTGGTGTACTTGACCGCATGAACAGTACGTTCAGTGATGCAATATCAGAAGTATTTCCGCGCACGCTGCTCTGCAGTGGAATATGCCATTGCTGGTGTACTGGACCGCATGATCGGTACATTCAGTGATGCAATATCAGAAATTCCCCGCAAGCTGCTGTCCTGTGGAGAAGGCCATTGCTGGTGTACTTGACCGCATGATCAGTATACGTTCAGTGATGCAATATCAGAAGTAATTTCCGCGCAGGCTGCTCTGCTGTGAAGACGGCCTTTGCTGGCGCACTTGACCGCATGATCAGTACGTTCAGTGATGCAATATCAGAAGTAATTTCCGCGCAGGCTGCTTGCAGTGTAGAAGGCCATTGCTGGTGTACTTGACCGCATGATGAGTACGTTCAGTGATGCATTATCTAAGTAATTTCCGCGCAGGCTGCTCTGCTGTGGAGAAGGCCATTGCTGGTATACTTGACCGCATGATCAGTACGTTCAGTGATGCAATATCAGGGGTAATTTCCGCGCAGGCTGCTCTGCAGTGGAGAAGGCCATTGCTGGTGTACTTGTCCGCATGATCAGTACGTTCAGTGATGCAATATGAGAAGTAATTTCCGCGCAGGCTGCTCTGCTGTGGAGAAGACCATTGCTGGTGTACTTGACCGCATGATCAGTACGTTCATGGATGCAATATCAGAAGTAATTTCCGCGCAGCCTGCACTGCTGTGGTGAAGGCCGTTGCTGGTGTACTTGACCGCCCGATCAGTATGCGTTCAGTGATGCAATATCAGAAGTAATTTCCGCGCAGGCTGCTCTGCAGTGCAGTAGGCCATTGCTGGTGTACTTGACCGCATGATCAGTACGTTCAGTGATGCAATATCAGAAGTAATTTCCGCGCAGGCTGCTCTGCTGTGGAGAAGGCTATTCCTGGTGTACTTGACCGCATGATCAGTACGCTCAGTGAAGCAATATCAGAAGTAATTTCCACGCAGGCTGCACTTCTGTTGGGAAGGTCGTTGCTGTTGTACTTGACCGCACGATCAGTGTGCGTTCAGTGATGCAATATCAGAAGTAATTTCCACGCAGGCTCCTCTGCAGTGGAGAAGGCCATTGCAGGTGTACTTGACCGCATGATCAGTACGCTCAGTGAAGCAATATCAGAAGTAATTTCCACGCAGGCTGCACTTCTGCTGGGAAGGTCGTTGCTGTTGTACTTGACCGCACGATCAGTGTGCGTTCAGTGATGCAATATCAGAAGTAATTTCCGCGTAGGCTGCTCTGCTGTGAAGAAGGCCTTTGCTGATGTACTTGACCGCATGATCAGTACGTTCAGTGATGCAATTTCAGAAGTAATTTCCGCGCAGGCTGCTCTGCGGTGGAGAACGCCATTGCTGGTTTACTTGACCGCATGATCAGTATGTTCAGTTATGCATTATCACAAGTAATATCCGCGCAGGCTGCTCTGCGGTGAAGAACGCCATTGCTGGTTTACTTGACCGCATGATCTGTACGTTCAGTTATGCATTATCACAACTAATATCTGCGCAGGCTGCTCTGCAGTGGAGAAGGCCATTGCTGGTGTACATGACCACATGATCAGTACGTTCAGTGATGCATTATCACAATTTCCGCGCAGGCTGCTTTGCAGTGGAAAAGGCTGTTGCTGGTGTATTTGACTGCATGATCGGTACGTTCAGTTATGCATTATCACAAGTACTATCACCGCAGGCTGCTCTGCACTGGAGAAGGCCATTGCTGGTGTACTTGACCTCATAATCAGTACGTTCAGTTATGCAATATCATAAATATTTTCCCGCAGGCTGCTGTGCTGTGGAGAAGGCCATTTCTGGTGAACTTGACCGCATGATCAGTATACGTTCAGTGATGCAATATCAAAAGTAATTTCCGCGCAGGCTACTCTGCGGTGGAGAACGCCATTGCTGGTTTACTTGACCGCATGATCAGTACGTTCAGTTATGCATTATCACAAGTAATATCCGCGCAGGCTGCTCTGCAGTGGAGAAGGCCATTGCTGGTGTACATGACCACATGATCATCAATGATCCATAACAGCGCGCCAGACGGGACAAAGAAGAGGAGACTTAACACACAGCGCTGACTCACAACTAAAACGTTTATTGGCTGCCAGCCAGTATAAATACTGGCCAGGTGGCCGGGAAAAAATACAAGCACGCTTGACTTGCGTGATATCAAAACATCGCCAGTTCATCACGCACGTGTCAACATACAAGAGTCATCAGTGCAAAATATCACCCCTACAGCAGGCACGAGTTTTCATTCACAATCAAGGTAGCGGGTTTCCTTATCCGACAAGTCTACAGAGGGAGTGCTGATACACTGATCTGAAGTCCTAGCTATCAGGTGGGCTTCTATTATTTCCCTAGTTAGCGAGTCGCGATTCTCACCTAATACAGAACATTCCTTGTAAAGGGGAAAACAAGTTTTTGAGTCGTCGTTGTCTTGCTCGTCATCGTCATCTTCGTTGTCTTTGCAGTTTCTGCAATGTTTTGCTACGTTGGCCTGTGATAGCGACACGCGAGACATTATATTGGTGCTCCTTTAATCTTTCGTTAACACATCGGCCAGATTGGCCGATGTAACATTTGCCACATGACAGAGGTAGAGAGTAGAGACCCCTTCCCGGCAAGGCACGAATTGTTTCGCGTGCCTTATCAAGCAGCTGCGTGGTTCCCTTCCTACTGAAATTACTTTTTTGACCATGCTAGACAGTCGCTTAGGCGCCGGGAAGACAACTTCGACACCAGCATGTTTCCCAATTCTTTTCAAGTTATGCGAGACTTGGTGCAGATACGGTACTACGGCAATCTTTCTTTTCTTTTCCTCCTGTCTCGCTTCACCTATCTTATCCAGTCCGACCTTTTTCTTCAGTTTTTCTGCAACCAAACCCAAAACGTCTGCATGGTAGCCAGCCTTTGACAGGCGGTTAAGTTGGTTGCAGAAGCTGCGCTCCAACCTGTGCGCACAAGATTTCATTACAGCGTTGTAAAGCACAGAAAAAGCGATCGCTCTCTTCACCAGCTTTGAATGAGCTGATGAAAAAGGCAAGATTGGCTTTGCACCACGGGGCTCAAAAGCCCAACAAACATGAGATGGAGTGAAATGAAGCGAAAGATCTAAAAACCTAATAAAATCATTCGATGGTACTTCGTGTGTTAAAATCAATCGATTAAGGCATTCTGAGAATACCGATAACACGTCATGCAATTGCTGCTCGAAATCGAGGTTGTCACAATCTAAAAACACGAAGTAGTCGTCCACAAATCGTAAAATATGACAAACACTGGACCTGTCAAAACGCTCCTTCAACATTCTGTCGCGTGCAGCTAGAAACACATCGCTGAGAAAGGGTGCTAAACACGAACCAATACAAATTCCCTCTTTTTGAATAAAAACGTCGCCTTCCCATTCGGCAAACGTCGAGACAAGATAGAGTGAAAGCAATTCGAGGAAGCCGCCAGTGGAAATTCCGCACTCATTTAGAAACGGTATAGCACCATGTTGGTCAATGAGGTCACTTACAGGTGACAGAAGTTCTGCTTGAGGCAAGGTGTAATAAAGATCCTTTACATCGACTGAAAATCCACGGAACTTCTTATTGTAGTTGCATTTCAAGAATTCAATCATATCGTCCCAGCGATTTATTCTAAAAGGATCATAAATCGACAAAACATTCATTTTCTGTTGCAGGAATTTCGCTACATGCTGCTGCCATGTTGCAATTTCGGAGACTATTACGCGGAACGGCCATTCAGGCTTATGGGTTTTCGCTGTGAAGAACACTTCCAACAAGGATTTAGAGGTGCTGTTGATCTTACCTGACAGCGCATTTAATTTTAAATTATTGACGAGTTTTTTTGCCCTGCTCTTGACCTTGGCAATTAACACATCATTGCGCTTTTCAAACACAGCAAGAACAGCTTCTGATGCTTTTGACACATACACATCCCTGTCCAGAACGACAAAACCTCCGTCCTTGTCAGCAAGTAGGAGAGAGAGTTAATTATCTTTCAGCCAGCTAATGGTCTTCTGTAGAGGTAGCTTCTTCACCGACGACCTGTACCTTGTTAGCACGTCTACACATTCCGATATGCATCGGTCCACCTCAGTTTTGTCGGCCTGCTTAGCCACCTGCCTCACCATGGCCAGAGGTTCAGGTCTCGATCTCTTTGGCTCCATTGCAAACTTGGGCCCCAGGCTCAGGACTTTCCTGACGTATCCAGGAAACGGGACGCTCTCAGACTATCTAGCATGGTCAAAAAAGTAAATTCAGTAGGAAGGGAACCACGCAGCTGCTTGATAAGGCACGCGAAACAGTTCGTGCCTTGCCGGGAAGGGGTCTCTACTCTCTACCTCTGTCATGTGGCAAATGTTACATCAGCCAAACTGGCCGATGTGTTACGAAAGATTAAAGGAGCACCAATATAATGTCTCTCGTGTCGCTATCACAGGCCACGTAGCAAAACATTGCAGAAACTGCAAAGACAACGAAGATGACGATGACGAGCAAGACAACGACGACTCAAAAACTTGTTTTCCCCTTTACAAGGAATGCTCTGTATAAGGTAAGAACCGCGACTCGCTAACTAGGGAAATAATAGAAGCCCACCTGATAGCTAGGACTTCAGATCAGTGTATCAGCACTCCCTCTGTAGCCTTGTCGGATATGGAAACCCGCTACCTTGATTGTGAATGAAAACTCGTGCCTGCTGTAGGGGTGATATTTTGCACTGATGACTCTTGTATGTTGACACGTGCGTGATGAACTGGCCATGTTTTGATATCACGCAAGTCAAGCGTGCTTGTATTTTTTCCCGGCCACCAGGCCAGTATTTATACTGGCTGGCAGCCAATAAACGTTCTAGTTGTGAGTCAGCGCTGTGTGCTGTGTCTCCTCTTCTTTGTCCCGTCTGTCGCGCTGTTATGGATCATCGTCAGCACCAACTCGCCCAACAACTGGTTTTGTTAAACTTCATTTCTCGTACAAAGGGCTCTTTTGTTTGTGACACTGAATCTCTTCAGTTTGTGTCTGTCATCGCGGCTGCGTCGTGCACGGCAAGAACGCTCGGTTTTTGCATCCGCAAGAAAGTCCTCCCGCCCGGAGTCTTGGCTCTATTGGGTGGTGTACAGCCGTCTGCCAGCCATGGAAGAAGACTGTGCAAGTCGCTCAGAGCGGAATGGCAGCAAAGGGTGAGAGTGTACAGGGAGCAACTCAAGCTTCGGATGCAGCTTTCCGTGGGACCGGTCCCCTCAAGCAATCAATGGCATCAGCTATCACGGTGTATCGACCGCACCACAGATTTCCTTCGGCAGCAAACGCTTCCCGGTCTTCGTGCGCTGCTGCCGAAGAAGAGTACAACTGCACAACAGATCTACGCCACTGAGAGCGTCCCGTTTCCTGGATACGTCAGGAAAGTCCTGAGCCTGGGGCCCAAGTTTGCAGTGGAGCCAAAGAGATCGAGACCTGAACTTCTGGCCATGGTGAGGCAGGTGGCTAAGCAGGCCGACAAAACTGAGGTGGACCGATGCATATCAGAAGGTGTAGACGTGCTAACAAGGTACAGGTCGTCGGGGAAGAAGCTACCTCTACAGAAGACCATTAGCTGGCTGAAAGATAATTAACTCTCTCTCCTACTTGCTGACAAGGACGGAGGTTTTGTCGTTCTGGACAGGGATGTGTATGTGTCAAAAGCATCAGAAGCTGTTCTTGCTGTGTTTGAAAAGCGCAATGATGTGTCAATTGCCAAGGTCAAGAGCAGGGCAAAAAAACTCGTCAATAATGTGAAATTAAATACGCTGTCAAGTAAGATCAACAGCAGCTCTAAATCCTTGTTGGAAGTGTTCTTCACTGCGAAACCCATAAGCCTGAATGGCCGTTCCGCGTAATAGTCTCCGAAATTGCAACATGGCAGCAGCACGTAGCGAAATTCCTGCAGCAGAAACTGAATGTTTTGTCGATTGATGATCCTTTTAGAATAAATCGCTGGGACAATATGATTGAATTCTTGAAATGCAACTACAATAAGAAGCTCCGTGTATTTTCAGTCGATGTAAAGGATCTTTATTACACCTTGCCTCAAGCAGAAATTCTGTCATCTGTAAGTGACCTCATTGACCAACATGGTGCTATAGAGTTTCAAAATGAGTGCGGAATTTCCACTGGCGGCTTCCTCGAATTGCTTTCACTCTATCTTGTCTCGACATTTGCCGAATGGGAAGGCGAGGTTTTTATTCAAAAAGAGGGAATTTGTATTCGTTCGTGTTTAGCACCCTTTCTCAGCGATGTGTTTCTAGCTGCACGCGACAGAATGTTGAAGGAGCGTTTTGACAGGTCCAGTGTTTGTCGTGTTTTTAGATTTGTGGACGACTACTTCGTGTTTTTAGACTGTGACAACCTCGATTTCGAGCAGCAATTGCATGACGTGTTATCGGTATTCTCAGAATGCCTTAATCCATTGATTTTAACACACGAAGTACCATCGAATGATTTTTTTAGGTTTTTAGATCTTTCGCTTCATTTCACTCCATCTCATGTTTGTTGGGCTTTTGAGCCCCGTGGTGCAAAGCCAATCTTGCCTTTTTCATCAGCTCATTCAAAGCTGGTGAAGAGAGCGAACGCTTTTTCTGTGCTTTACAACGCTGTAATGAAATCTTGTGCGCACAGGTTGGAGCGCAGCTTCTGCAACCAACTTAACCGCCTGTCAAAGGCTGGCTACCATGCAGACGTTTTGGGTTCTGTTGCAGAAAAACTGAAGAAAAAGGTCGGACTGGATACGATAGGTGAAGCGAGACAGGAGGAAAAGAAAAGAAAGATTGCCGTAGTACCGTATCTGCACCAAGTCTCGCATAACTTGAAAAGAATTGGGAAACATGCTGGTGTCGAAGTTGTCTTCCCGGCGCCTAAGCGACTGTCTAGCATGGTCGAAAAAGTAAATTCAGTAGGAAGGGAACCACGCAGCTGCTTGATAAGGCACGCGAAACAATTCGTGCCTTGCCGGGAAGGGGTCTCTACTCTCTACCTCTGTCATGTGGCAAATGTTACATCGGCCAAACTGGCCGATGTGCTAACGAAAGATTAAAGGAGCACCAATATAATGTCTCTCGTGCCGCTATCACAGGCCACGTAGCAAAACATTGCAGAAACTGCAAAGACAACGAAGATGACGATGACGAGGAAGACAACGACGACTCAAAAACTTCATATTACTTGAGGAGAAGAAGAAGAAGAAGAAAACTTGTTTTCCCCTTTACAAGGAATGCTCTGTATTAGGTAAGAACCGCGACTCGCTAACTAGGGAAATAATAGAAGCCCGCCTGATAGCTAGGACTTAAGATCAGTGTATCAGCACTCCCTCTTTAGCCTTGTCGGATAAGGGAACCCGTTACCTTGATTGTTGATGAAAACTCGTGCCTGCTGTAGGGGTGATATTTTGCACTGATGACTCTTGCATGTTGACACGTGCCTGATGAACTGGCGATGTTTTGATATCACGCAAGTCAAGCGTGCTTGTATTTTTTCCCGGCCACCAGGCCAGTATTTATACTGGCTGGCAGCCAATAAATGTTTTAGTTGAGTCAGCGCTGTGTGTTGTGTCTCCTCTTCTTTGTCCCTTATGTCGCGCTGTTATGGATCATCGTCAGCACCAACTCGCCCAACAACTGGTTTTGTTAAACCACATGATCAGTACGTTCAGCGATGCATTATCACAATTTCCGCGCAGGCTGCTCTGCAGTGGAAAAGGCTGTTGCTGGTGTATTTGACTGCATGATCGGTACGTTCAGTTATGCATTATCACAAGTAATATCACCGCAGGCTGATCTGCTGTGAAGAAGGCCATTGCTGGTGTACTTGACCGCATGGTTGGTACATTCAGTGATGCAGTATCAGAAATTCCCCACAGGCTGCTGTCCTGTGGAGAAGGCCATTGCTGGTGTACTTGACCGCATGATCAGTATACGTTCAGTGATGCAATATCAGAAGTAATTTCCGCGCAGGCTGCTCTGCTGTGAAGAAGGCCATTGCTGGTGTACTTGACCGCATGATTGGTACATTCAGTGATGCAGTACCAGAAATTCCCCACAGGCTGATGTCCTGTGGAGAAGGCCATTGCTGGTGTACTTGACCGCATGATCAGTACACGTTCAGTGATGCAATATCAGAAGTAATTTCCGCGCAGGCTGCTCTGCTGTGAAGAAGGCCTTTGCTGATGTACTTGACCGCATGATCAATACGTTCAGTGATGCAATATCAGAAGTAATTTCCGCGCCGGCTGCTCTGCGGTGGAGAACGCCATTGCTGGTTTACTTGACCGCATGGTCAGTACGTTCAGTTATGCATTATCACAAGTAATATCTGCGCAGGCTGCTCTGCAGTGGAGAAGGTCATTGCTGGTGTACATGACCACATGATCAGTACGTTCAGTGATGCATTATCACAATTTCCGCGCAGGCTGCTCTGCAGTGGAAAAGGCTGTTGCTGGTGTATGTGACTGCATGATCGGTACGTTCAGTGATGCATTATCACAAGCAATTTCCGCGCAGGCTGCTCTGCAGTGGAGAAGGTTGTTGCTGGTGTACTTGACCGCATGATCAGTACGTTCAGTGATGCAATATCAGAAGTAATTTTCGCGCAGGCTCCTCGGCTATGGAGAAGTCCATTGCTGGTGTACTCGACCCCATGAACAGTACGTTCAGTGATGCAATATCAGAAGTAATTTCCGCGCAGGCTGCTCTGCTGTGGAGAAGGCCATCACTAGTGTAATTGACCGCATGATCAGTACGTTCAGTCATGCAATATCAGAAGTAAATTCCCCGCAGGCTGCTGTGCTGTGGAGAAGGCCATTGCTGGTGTACTTGACCGCATGATCAGTATACGTTCAGTGATGCAATATCAGAAGTAATTTCCGCGCAGGCTGCTCTGCTGTGGAGAAGGCCATTGCTGGTGTACTTCACCGCATGATCAGTACGTTCAGTGATGCATTATCCCAATTTCCGCTCAGACTGCTCTGCAGTGGAGAAGGCTGTTGCTGGTGTACTTGGCCGCATGATCAGTACGTTCTGTGATGCAATCTCAGAAGTAATTTCCGCGCAGGCTGCTCTGCTATGGAGAAGGCCATTGCTGGTGTACTTGACCACATGAACAGTACGTTCAGTGATGCAATATCAGAAGTAATTCCGCGCAGGCTGCTCTGCAGTGGAATATGCCATTGCTGGTGTACTGGACTGCAAGATCGGTACGTTCAGTGATGCAATATCAGAAATTCCCCGCAGGCTGCTGTCCTGTGGAGAAGGCCATTGCTGGTGTACTTGACCGCATGATCAGTATACGTTCAGTGATGCAATATCAGAAGTCATTTCCGCGTAGGCTGCTCTGGTGTGAAGAAGGCCTTTGATGATGTATTGACCGCATGATCAGTACGTTCAGTGATGCAATATCAGAAGTAATTTCCGCGCAGGCTGCTCTGCGGTGGAGAACGCCATTGCTGGTTTACTTGACCGCATGATCAGTACGTCCAGTTATGCATTATCTAAGTAATTTCCGCGCAGGCTGCTCTGCTGTGGAGAAGGCCATTGCTGGTATACTTGACCGCATGATCAGTACGTTCAGTGATGCAATATCAGGGGTAATTTCCGCGAAGGCTACTCTGCAGTGGAGAAGGCCATTGCTGGTGTACTTGACCGCATGATCAGTACGTTCAGTGATGCAATATCAGAAGTAATTTCCGCGCAGGCTGCTCTGCTGTGGAGAAGACCATTGCTGGTGTACTTGACCGCATGATCAGTACGTTCATGAATGCAATATCAGAAGTAATTTCCGCGCAGCCTGCACTGCTGTGGAGAAGGCCGTTGCTGGTGTACTTGACCGCCCAATCAGTATGCGTTCAGTGATGCAATATCAGAAGTAATTTCCGCGCAGGCTGCTCTGCAGTGGAGTAGGCCATTGCTGGTGTACTTGACCGCATGATCAGTACGTTCAGTGATTCAATATCAGAAGTAATTTCCGCGCAGGCTGCTCTGCTGTGGAGAAGGCCATTGCTGGTGTACTTGACCGCATGATCAGTACGTTCAGTGATGCATTATCACAATTTCCGCTCAGGCTGCTCTCCAGTGGAGAAGTCTGTTGCTGGTGTACTTGGCCGCATGATCAGTACGTTCAGTGATGCAATATCAGAAGTAACTTCCGCGCAGGCTGCTCTGCTATGGAGAAGGCCATTGCTGGTGTACTTGACCACATGAACAGTACGTTCAGTGATGCAATATCAGAAGTATCTCCGCGCAGGCTGCTCTGCAGTGGATTATGCCATTGCTGGTGCACTGGACCGCATGATCGGTACGTTCAGTGATGCAATATCAGAAATATCAGTTGCATGCCTGTATCTTACAGGCCATGCCC